>SNQJ01S0095085.1:9592-22475 GCA_010110895.2 Picea sitchensis
TCCTCCCGAGACTTGGATCCAATGGCTATCCACGCTCCTCGCAATTTTGCGACTTTGCCACTTGCAACTTGGAGCACCCAATTCCTGGGCTCTCACCTTGTGAACCTCCGAGTTCATGAGATCCCTATATCTCTGCCACTTGTCCTCTTCGAATGGATGGTCCCGATCTTCTCACGACTTCTCCACTCGTGAAGTTGAAGGAATTTTCTTTCTGACCTTCGATGTTCGAATCCCCGATGCGGGTGATCTCGCGAAACGTGTCCTCCTTCCAATGAACGGATCAGATTCTCTTTTCTCTTTCGGGACTTTGCCTTTCACGACCTCACAAATCTTGATGGAAAGGTTTTAAACCTTCAACTCATGAATCCACGAAATGAGATTACGCGAGTGATCCAACGATCTGATTTCTCCTGAGCTTTACACTTGAAGAATGCTTGTCGTAACTTCCCTGCTCCTCCGCAAGATCTGACGGCTTCTGGGGCTTTGTGAATCCTCCACAAAGGATTCTGACCATCCAATGCGTCCTTAACAACTCCTGTGAAATGAACAATTACGCCTTCATGAAACTTATCCACCAGCAAACAACGTCGTTGCGCCTCCTTCCGACACTTCAAGGAACTACCTCTTTTGAGATTTTACCACAACTTCGAGTCTTCAAAAAGACTCCTTCACGCACTCCTTGCATCAATTCTTCAAATGCTTCCAAGTATTTGAACCTCTTCGACTCTGTGCACTCCCTGCGACAGTAGTCTTTCAACAATTTCGCTCAGGTTGTAACTTTGAGACTTCACTCGACCTGCATACTCCTTGCACATCTCTTGTGCTTAACTTGCACTTTTGCAAGAATGAGAACAATGTTATCCCTCTTGAGCTTACAGAGACAAACTCTGACTTCTGTCAACACACACCTTGCACACAATTTCACTGCACTCCTTGCAGGAAAACTCTTGCTCAGACAGTGAAATGATTGAAACTCATTCTTTACTCTCCCTCTCTTCAGATTTCAGACATTAAATATGAAATCATACATTCACGCATCAAAGAAAATGCATAACAGAGAGTAAACAAGAATATATCAATTAGCATGTACAACACAGAAAGCAATTGGACACCATGAATCTGAACTAAAGATCTTTGTATTAATACAGAACTTTTGTACATGGATTTTTTACTCTACACAGCTCTCTGCTTCTTCTTCTCTATGCTCTCTTGATCATGCTACTAATGATACAATGATACAAGTGAGGGTGTCTATATCCGTTTTCCCTCCAGCTCCTAAAACTATCTAATCTAAGAATTCAAGTCTACCTACTTACATTTACTAGCATAAATGCCTCTTAGTCCTTCAGACGAGAGCGGGATGCTCAAGGTCTGATTACAATCTACCAGTATGCCCTTTCTTAATTGTTTCATTTATGTTTGGCGTATCCACTTCAAAAAATTTCAAACAATTCATCATGTGCCAAAATGCGTAGACGTTTGTTCCTTGCTCACTTGTTGTTGGCGATGCTCCTGCATCAGTTTAGGAAAATGAAAATATCCATCAATTTCATCATCAAATTGATCTTGTTATGGTGGAGATAAAGGTCCAGAAGGAGGTAAACCTTCTAATTCATGATCATCAACTTGCACCTCTTGTTTCTCTGGAAAAAAGGACTTTGGAGACTATAGGTCCTCTCATTTGTCATCAAATTTTCCTTCCCACTACTATGGAGATGAGGACCTTGGAAATTATTACCGTACTAGCTCATCATTGGATTGTTCTTTTGGTTGTTCTGGAGAGAACAAGCTTTGAGACTATAAATCCTCTAATCTATCAAACTCAGACGAGGAGATAGAGATTGGAGATGGACCAATGACAAGGTCTGTAGTAGGGCCCACTTGTAATTCCACAACCTCCTTTTCCTATGAAATTTGAATTTTAGGTGCATTGGAGGCCCTCGTATCATAGTTATGATGTGATTCCATAGCAACAAATGTATCAGGGGTTGAGGTGGAATATGCAAGGGTTTGTTTTCCATCGTGCCTAGGCCGATTGGTAGGAAATATAACCATCACCATGGGGTTTCTCCCTAGTCCTTTTAAAAACAATTCCCAACTGATATGAAGCCTACCCAACTCATTCATAATCAACATATTTATCATACCTTGGTGGTATTACCTTGTCTCAGGGTTTTCCCTCTTGCGAACCATGAAAACCATTTTCGGTAGGATTTTGATCAAGAAGAATGTCATGTTTAAGATTTCTTCATTCTTGAGGTGCATCATGAGTTTGAAAAAGTAGTGAAACACCATGTTTTACCTCCCCTCACAAGTTATGAAATTTTGGATGATGAAATCTACCTCTTTCCATGGTGAAATCAACAAGTCCCTTTGAAATCCTTTTGGTATGTCGGGCATAGGAGAGGGATTTCTTAGAAACTGAGGCTAACTATCTATTGGTAGCTTCAAATTCTTTAACCACCTTCCACATTGCAAGGGGATCCATATGGATCAACTGATGAACTCTTCAATTACAATTAGGATAAGTTGTTGCACTAATTCCCTCCGACTATTGAAGGTTTTAGCAAATTCCAATCCAATTCCTAGGTCCTAGCCTTGTAACCTCTAGAAAAATGAAAACCAACATGATTTTGAAAATATTTTCATTACCTATGGGTTGGATACAATTATCATCATATCTTCAATATCGAGCCCCTTCATCAATCTTTCGATTGTGCACTATATCTAGAGGTGAGTTTGCAGAGTTAAATGGTGCTCCGAGGTAAGTTCTTTGGGGTTGAATTGTTGAATTGTAATTAAGTGCTATAAAATGTGGGTAATCATATGAATAAATGAGAGGATTATATAGAAATAAACAAGAGGATGGAGAAAAACAAGTGGCGTGACATTGAAATTGATTGTTATTGCTTGCAATCAATAACAATCAATTTCAATCTCTTTACACATGTTCCCGTCACATCTCATGAAATTAATATTTTTCCTAAATTTTGTTGTACCAAATCATAAAGATTAAAAACTTAAAGATCCATTCATATGGCTAGATTCAAAGAAGCGTTCATATGGATAGCTTCAAAAATTAAAGATCCATATATATGCATGCATTGGGTTTTTTCATTTCTAGATGAGGGATATGTTAGAATGTGTTTTAATGTTGTCTAGTGGATTGATGTAATCTTGTAACTAGTATCATAATGATGATCATTATAACATCATTTGTGGGAAACTTATACATGTAACTAAGATTCACTAGAATTTTGTAACATTGCACATGTGCACACAGAGGTATTTTTGGGGAGTTATTTGCCTAGTGACCAACCCCTCATGTAATGGTGACCTACACTACTAGGTCCATTTTATCCACCACTTATCCCTTATCTCTTAATGAGATTATTGATTAACTTTATGGTTTGGTGTTTCTTGTTAGAAAAAAGAGGAACATAGCAATAATATAAAACAAATTCATAAATAAAATAGATGCCCCTTTATTCCATATTCATTGAACTAATAGGGTACATACATCACACAATAAGAGTAAATAAGGTTATACATGTATTACTGGTCCATGATATTAGATTATATGAGTATCAATTAAATGAAAATCATTCATGCAATGGTTTTATAACCTCTACTGCCAAGTTACACTGGTTTCAGTAGTAGGTTTACCATTGAATAGGCATGAATATGGGAAATCAATACAATTGGTAACATGTAATGACATCTTATTAGAGAAACAATGCAATCACCTTTCCCATATTCATTGATGTCATTGCCTCAATAAGATTGGTACAATACAAGCAATAGGTCAGTTAGTCTTAATATTCATATTGTATCTTCCTAAAAATGATACCACTCTAATCATATATAAACTCCATAGTAAGTTCGATAACCTGCAGATACAAGTTATGCTTTGAGTGCCATATCACATAGTTTCCATAACTAGATCTTAGTAATAGAGAGCTTAGTATGATTCTAGGCATTGTGTTGTTTAGTGATGTTATGTATAGGATAATAATAGAAAGAAGAATGGTCACAATAAGGTGTGAGGAGGCTTCCTAGAGTAGTGTTCCCTTGGTCAAAGTCATAGGAAAATTGTAATTAGAATTAGGGAAAAATAGAAACAAATAATGCCTTTTTATTTTTTTGTTTGTTGAAATAATGTAACTGCAAAGAGTATTATTATTATTATTGTTATTTTATTCATAGGATTAATCCCCATTGTGGATTAATCATTTTGGTAATTGTATTAGGACCAAATCCCCTTTTGAGGATTGGTCAATGGACAATTATAATAGGCAGAATAAGAAGTCGGCCCTGGCAGTTAATAAGAAGACCCAAAATATATAATAAAGGTGGGTTTACCCACCCAAATTAACAAGTTGGCCTTGCCAGTGAAGAGACACTTCACACATGCTAGAACTTGTATAAATAAAGGAGCCTAGCGCCTCATTTGAACACAACTCACTTGCTCAGTTTGAGAGACAAGTTATGATCTATTATCTACAAAGGAGAGAGGGAGAAGAGTGGCACATCTTTTTGAGAGGACTTTCTATATTGGTTTGAGTTATCTCTTGACATTGTATTGGCAATTTATGATAAGAAAGTATTTGTTGGGTTTTCTTCCCCTATAGGGTTTCCCAAGACAAATGCTATGTCTCTTGTGAATGTGTATTTCTCAGTGATCTTGTTCTTATGTTTCTCTTATCTATTGACATGAAAAGAATTATAATAATGGCATAAAACATTAACTTGGTATTAGAGCCAACCTGAAGGAAGCACAATTTGCAAGAGGAAAAACGTCACTGTTGCAATACCTGCAAATTAGGGTTTTGCAAAAGTAACTCTTTTCAGCTCCATAAACACCTAGAAAGTTTCACCCTCCCCCAAGGATCAATTTGGCACCTTGAGCGCACCTTTTCAGTGGCTAGATCTCTTAGAAAGTGAAACCCTAGTTTCACAAAGTACCAGAAAACCAGAAAACCAGAGTACTGTTGACAGGCGAAATTGACCGCTCGTCAATTGGAGGAGTGAATCCGGTCTGGGGTTGTCTAAATAACCCAAACCGTTTGGATTAATCCACTCCGATGGGTTTAGCGGCTCCATTAGCTGATCTAAGTCCTAAGAAAGTGAAAAAACAAAACTAAAAAAACTAACTAAGTGAAAAACAACTGCTACAAACTATATACAAATCTAATATATATTCACAGTTTACTAACTAATATCTATAGAATAGTAGTTCTACTTATTAAATGTACAGTGTATCGATATGATTAAATCTCTTTTATATGTACAGTATTCACAAAATGCAAATTTTGATCGAAATCTGCGAAATCATATATGAATTGATTTATGACAAAGAAAATATCATTCAGTGTTTTTGATTTTTTATAACCTTTATAAATGAGAAATGAAATGGAAGCTATCTAATTGAGAAATAAAAATAACAATCAATACAATGTATTGGACTATAGTAAATTCTTATATTAATTAAACTAATAAAATGAAACTAGCAAACTGACCTGAAGTATTATCTCCTATTCGTCCTATGCATAGCATCTACGTTTGTTGTTTGATGAGGCCAACCCACACCAGATCTTTACCAATGCTTATCGTAAACGCGAAGCAGTAATGCTTTGAATGCTAATGACAGAATGAGTAAGATATGTAGCGAAAAAAATTTATAATTTGACAAATGATCATATTAAGATAAATCTGACTATGAAAATATGCATATGACTTCTCATTGAATAAAGAAGATCAGCCTTCTAATCATCACATGTGAACAGATTTATTGTTGTATATAAAATGAGAGACATAAAACATGGACACTATATAAATCTCATCACATCAACCTGTAACAAATCATGATATCTATAGTCAAAATTTGATTACAAATCGAAATGAGCAAAACTTGAACAAAAATATGATATATTGAAGCTAAAGTTGTGCAAATATCCACTTTCGTTCAAGTCTGTGAATCAAAAATCCATAATTTCTACTCCCAGGCAACGATTGGTCCTAGTTTACAAAATAATACATTTATAAAGGCCATAGGATCAAAACACTTCCTGTGGAAATCATCAAATCTGTTCCAAAAATTGTGGGAAATACAATCTCCCAAATTCCCATTGTTATCCAAAACTTAACAACTTAATCTAAAACCATGTAATGAAATCGCATTTTTAGAGATGCCACTAATGATCCAATCTCCTTTAGAATTCATATGTACCTGTAAACGCACAAGAATACATGATTTCATATTTCATTTTCATTGTAAAATCAAAGAATTCAAATTTTAGTAACTAGCTACAGAATCTCACGATTATGTAGCTAGTTATTATTATAAACAGAATCGTGTTTTATCAATTGAATCAAAACAGAAATAGATGCAATTTGAGCAAACAAATCTAGTATTCTAATTCAAAATAAAAACAAAATCATCTTAAAATTGCTTTTAAAATACCATACCTCGGATTCAAGGATTCGTTTTAATTGAGATATTTTTGAATTCACAATGGCAGTGGCCGCCTCCACTTTTTTAAGGACAACAGAGCCTGTGGTCTTCTGTATTTTATCATTAGCTTGAGATACATTTTGCAATCTGTCATTTTCCTTAGTTAGCACATTCACTCAGTCCTCCAAGGACTTGATCCGACATTGGAGCAAAGGGACGTCTCTGTAATACCAGTCGAGCCACGACTGACATTCGTTGCACTGTGGCCGAATATGCTGTGTATTCATAGGTGAGGAACTTCTTAATTGAATTGTAGGTTCTCTGTCGAGTTTGATCCCAGGGAAGTCAGGGTTGTTTCTAAGACACGGTGGGAGGTTCGTCACAAAGTCATAGGGCTTAACTGAGCAAAGTCCATGTGAGTATGGATACTCCTCGGTTAGAAACCGTTTGATTTTGGAATCAGAATCTTCACTTAAAAGAATTGGTTTTTGGTCTGTGTTTTCTTTAGGTTTATTACGAGCACACCGTAAAACCCAACACACAGCCTTTTTACCCTTGTAATTGACATCACTGTTACCTTTACACTTTTTCTTTGCAGACTTTTTAACAGGCTTACCACCATCTTTTGGATATGAATCAGGTAGGATGTTGGGTTGGGTAGTATTCAGGTAGGTCGAGCGTTCAACAGAGGGAAAGAGCGAAGAAGGGGGAATGACAGACCTAACAAGGGTTTATGTAACAATGGATTTGTCAACTTGTCCTATTTCAGGACTAGCAAAACCATTCCTTAACAGGAAAGCATCCCAACAATCGCCATTTAACTTCAACTGATGAACCGTAATAATTTTAACTAAATAGTGGTGGAATAGGATGGAGTCGGCTTTCTCCCTTTAGAAATGCTTAGCCATTTTGTATAAAATACAAAGGAGAAAATATGGCATGTTTAAGGGAAAATCAATAAAACTCATGAGCAGCCGCAAGTGGCATAAGAAAACCAAACCATATCTACCCTCACAGGTAATGAACTACTTGACAATAGCTAACAAATCGTGACATCTAGGTTTTAGAGCTATAACAGGCATACCTTTGTCGCAACTGTTAATCTTCCTTGAGGTAAACAAGAGTGACCAGGGGGCTTCTTCAACCTTTGAGTTTTTAAACCATTTTTGTCCCACGGCTGGTAGACCAGTGGCTGAGCTAATGAAATCTTCATTTAACTGAAGCTAGATGTCCCCAATTTTGGCTCTGATACCATCGAATGTTAGCGCGAATTATTGAGCAACTTATAGGTTAAAACCCTCAAAATTCTCAACAAAGACCCGCCAACCATTCCTCTCTAAGTCTTCTCGAGAATTATCAAACAACAACAAAGTCTGGACGCCATTGGGTTCAATTCTAACTACAGGAGCCATGGCTAATAGCCCAAAATCAACAGGGTATTTAGTGATAGGGTTTGATAGGATAGAAGAGGAACCATTGTCTCGAAGCTTCCCCAACACAATGCAAAGGAAGCTCGAAATGCAAGGGCAGAGCATTAATTCTATGCATGTGAGGATAGTGGAGTAGATCGAGGTCATGCATGAACATCATTTCGGGTTGTACTTGGAATGAAGCCTTAGTGTAATGGTAGATTCAAATCATAACAATGCATATCAAAAAGAAATTCGATCAACATGTCAAATGAACCATTGCATACCCAGGATTTGACCCAAACATCAATATGTTGAATAAACCATTGCATCAAAGATTTTGTAAATCAAAACCATATTAACAATAGTCAAATGCATAAATGTTTGTTTTTTCGATACATATGTAACTAGTGGTGTGTTTCAGGTCAAGGAGTTATAACCATGTAAAAAAATAGGTTCATGATAAACCAAATGATCATTAATCCTTTGATGTAATCAACATGAATTCCATTGTGGGTTTTCATGCTTGCAGTCATGAAAACGAAAACGAAAAGTACGTACGCGAAAAGCGAAGGATAATGGCGTCGTTTAAAAAGTTGCGATGAGTAATGAGGGTTTAAAAACCTTGTGTAGGTAGCTTGTAAAAAAAAAAGATAGAGATTAATATGGATGCCAACAATGGCGACACACTGGTAGAGGTAGTTATCTCTGCCAAACGAACAAGTCCAGATTAGGATAATGAGAAAAATTATAAATAAAAAACAACCAGAAAACTATTTGAACATCATTATCGATCATAAAAAATTCCAGTTTCAGATTGCTTGTTGTTTTAAAAGATGGAAACTGATGACAATCTTAACAAAAGTGAGTCACGATATTAAGGTTAGGATCTCCAATACTGTTGATGGAGCCACTGCTGCCAACAGGCGTCCATAGCCTCGACAGGGATGCCATTTTACCCACTCCAATATCTGTATCCTGCCAAGAAGTTCCACATCAGAACAAAGGACATTTACGGTCAAAAGATTCCATATCTGAGAATTTTCATATACCTGACATTGCTTTGCTGCGAGCGGGCCTGTTTAGTACCCCGAAAAAGTTATCTTGGCATCATGCATGCATTTACTCACTGCCAGCAGACCTGTTTAGTATCCCGGTGGGTTTACAAGCACTTCCCACAACTCTTTAATGATTTATTTAGTTTTAAAGATATTTAATCGAGCGTGGTGATGCTGAAAATCGTGATATTTTGGACATATTTTAATAAATTATAGACCGTGAGAGAAATTTTTAACTGTCCTTCATCAAGATCTAGAGATGATTTATTGATAAACCGACCGTCGAAGGAGGGGAGACATCTCTGAGTTGTTCTCTCAAGGAACAGGAACAACGTAAGAAGAAATGGATGATCATGAAAAGCTTCAATTACAGATTGAAATCAAGAAACTCCTTTCAAACAACAAGCTTTCTTTAACATGGCTGCGAACTTCAGAAAAATATCATAATTGATGTTTAAACAACCTTCAGCAGTTATTTCAGAGGATTTTTTTTTTTTTTGTTCTCTTTGTCCGAACAGTTCATGATGCAGGTATATGTATTTCAAAAATAAAAACTGGTAAGCATAAGGGAAAAATCAAAACCAAAATAGCAAAGAAAAATGAAAGGCAAACAAAGGAAAAATATTTACACAGTGTACACAGGGTTGTCATCAAGTGAAATATCTTTTTAGAGCTTGGACATTCACCAGATAGGTGTCTGGTTGTCCCTCTAGATTCTGTAATGGGAAAGAGCTAGGACCCAATTTCTCAGCAATCAAAAATGGTCTTAGCCATAAGTTCTGAAACTTCGTATGCTCTCCCTTTCCCTCATGCGGTTTGTCCCATTTTAGGACAAGGTCACCTACTTTAAAGTTTCAAGTTGATGTTGATCCAATTTACCTTTCGCTTGAGCCCTCACTTCCTCTAATTTTAACAATGCGTTAATTCGATTCTCCAAAGGGGGACGGTCCTCTTCTTGTATTCTCTGCGATCGCTGTAGTGAGGGAAGAAGAATATGAGGTGGAATAATTGCCTCTCTGCCGTAAACAAGAGAGAAGGGAGAGTTACCCATAGCAGTTTTTGGAGTCACTCTATCAGCCCAAATTGCGTTTAACAGTGCATTATGCCAATTTTTATGGTTTTCAGATACCGTTCTCTTGATGATTTTAATCAGATTTTTATTAGTTGATTCTGCCAATCCATTACCTTGAGGGTAATAGATGACATAATATTTTAATTTAATTCCTTTTTCTAGAGTGAAATCACTCATCTCAAGAGACAAAAAATAGGAAGCGTTATCGAATACTAGACAGTCAGGGATACCAAAATGAGTAATAATATTTGAATTCAAAAAGGCAATTACTTGACTAGTATTTACAACTTTTAATGGGGCAGCTTCAGACCACCTAGTGAAGTAATCTGTGGTTGTTATGATAAAATTATTCTACTGTGAGTATGGAAGATTGATCGGGCCTATAATATCAAGACCCCACTGCTGAAAAGGGGAGTTTACTGAAATAGGCTTCAGAGGGAAGGCTGGTTTTTGTATCCGTCCGGACGCTTTTTGGCAAATAACACACTTGCGACACAAAGCATGACAATCTTTAAAAAGTGTAGGCCAGTAATAACTTGATCTCAATACTTTATGTGAAGTGGTATCTCCATCAAAATGCCCACCAGCTTCTCCTGCATGCAATTATAGTAAGACCTTTTCTGCTTCATCTTTCTCAAGACAGTGCATTAGTACTCCATCAAAATTTTGACAAAACAGAATACCATTAATCAACTGGAAGGAAGAATATTTCAATCTTAGTGCTCTTATTTTAGTGGGATCCAGGTGACGGGGGGCTTACCCATTTTCAAGGAATAATTATATATCATAATACTAGGGACTAATAGGGTTTTGTGCTCTTCTATGTCATACTCTTGTAAGGAGGTGACCCAGTTCGCCCTCTTTTCACCTAGTTCTTTCTGTACTAACATATTTCTGATGACCGGGTAAGGGACGATAATTTTCGTCCTAGATTTCAAAAGGTAAGATCAGAAGTGCTTTACTGCTTTAAAAACAACATAGGCTTGCTGATATACTTCTGGGTAATTAAGTTCTACGACTTTGAAGGCTGAGCTCATAAAGTCAATTGGGACTTCATTGTTTTCAACGTTCTTTTGAGTTAGGACAACAATGTAGGAGCGGTCAGAAGCAAATGTGTAGAGAGTGAAGTCTTGCGAAAAGTCGGGGCTTATCAGAGAAGGAGCATCTATTATGGCCTTTTTTATTGAATTAAAAGCTTGGTTTTGTAAGGGTCTCCAATGATATTGTACGTCCTTTTTTATTAAGTTTTGTAAAGGTCTCACCATTTCTGAAAAACTGGGGATGAATCTCCTGACAAAGTTTATCTGGCCTAAGAAAGACTGCATAGAATTTTTCGATGAGGGAGGGGGGAGTTTCGAGATGACTTGAGTTCTTTTAGGGTCGATAATCATCCCTTCACTTGATACAATAAATCCTAAGAGCTTACCTTGTTCTACTGCAAAGATAGATTTTTTAGGATTCAAGGAAATGTCGTACTTACGACATCGCTGTAGAACGGATCTTAAATGAACTAGATGATCAACTTTTTTTTTCGAGAATACAGTAATGTCATCCAGGTAAACTATGAAAGATTGATTGATTAAGCCTTGGAAAGTGATATCCATCGCTCTCTGGAAAGTGGCACCAACATTAATGAGTCCAAAGGGCATTTTCCTATAAGCGTAGGTGCCCCATGGAGTGCGGAAGGTAGTTTTAAGTTGGTCTGGAGGGGACATCAGGACTTGGTTATACCCTGAAAAAAAATCCAATAAGTGTAGTGGCCATATTAATTTAACATCCAGTAATTCTACAACAAGACAATAACTTCTACTAGATTTATGAAAATTCACTAATTTATTTTCATTGAGCACATACGCATTTTAAATTGATCAACGAATAATAAAATTTTATAACAGATTGAAAAAAAATACATAATTTTAAATACCTGGGTCTGATGCTAGCCCTCTGTTTGTCCGCTTGTCTTGTTGACCACTGCTGAACTGTGTAAACACTGCCCAAAACCTTGTTCCACCCTGCCAACTAAGACAACTTCCTAGCTCCAGGATATCATATGGATATCCTGGCCCCCGTGCCCAAAACCTCCAGCGAACCGGTCCCTGTACTGATCCATTCCAACTACCGAACTCAACTCCCCTCTCTGCAATCTAAGAGAAACCTCAAAGAAAAATATTAATCCCCTAGAATGATTCCCCCTCCTTCCTTCGTAAACCTCCCCTCATATTGCTCCTTCACCATCCTCCTTTCATTTACTCCCTTACCTACACATAGTTAATTCCCCTTATCCTTTCATTTATTATTTTATCCTTTCGTAATTAATATCTTATCCCTTTCCGTGTACGTAACCTTTTAACATTATAATTTATTAACCCCCTTTTATTTCTTTACTTAATTAATTAATGAGTTAATTAATAATTAATTAATCCTTGACAATCATGAACAAGTAATTAATAATAATTAATTAGTTAAAGTTATTTAAGAAATAATTATTGTTTAGCTAACTTTTAGGATAGTTAGATTATAAAATTAATTACAATTAATAATCCTATACATCTATTTAAGAAGGGTTGTTACATACACCCCCCCTTCAGGAAACTTCGTCCCGAAGTTAAGGTATCTTATGGTACAAAGGAAAAGAAACATGGTTCACACATTCATAACAAGTAACCGACATTATCAGTAAGTAAGTCAATAAAACTCATGCATACTAGTGTATATGTACAAGAAATGCATGTGTAGCTAGTACATGAAAGTCTCGTGCATGTACTAATAATCAAAACTACCATCCTTTAGTAATTTATGTATGCATCCAATCCAGTCAACAAGACTAGTCTTTTATAAAAGACAACAACCAATCAATTGTTTGAGAAATTCTTTAATTACAATTATCCGT
>SNQJ01S0095086.1:0-23548 GCA_010110895.2 Picea sitchensis
ATAGGCTTGCATGGTCTGTATGGTAGTCTTTGTCTTTAGAAAATAGATGCTAGTATTTTATTTGTAGAAATCTTGGGCGATGAATGTGTATATTCATTTGAGTATGTAAATGACTCAAATTTCCGATATGTAATAATTTGAAAGACGACCCCGCATCCCTGCTTATTGTAAGTGCCATTGTGTCTATTGACATATATATGTGTGTGTGTGTGTGTGTGTGTGTGTGTGTGTCGCCATGTTTGGATCCTTGCAACAACAGACTCATTACTGGATAAGACGAAACAAAGGCACCCTGGGTAGGAAATGGAATTCCTTGGACCCAAGAGACAATTCTTGGAAACTCAGAAGTATTGAAAAGGACTGGAGAAAACCCTCGTGAAAATTTAGCTAATTCCTGGACCAGACTGTTAAGCCTGAGAAAACCCTTGTTTTTCCTCGAAGGAATCATGACCATCAATTTTGGCATGGCGGTTAGATTTGGACCATTTATCGGTGTAGGGGCAGGATCAAATCTCGACCGTCGATCTAGCAAGATAATAGATCCCCACCATCCATCGTAGGGTTTCATTCAGAGTAAGTCGCGGAGATAGGCTCTGACAAGGAGACTTAGAGGGGAGATTTGGACCGTTAATAGGAGCAAGGGTGAGATTAAATCTTGATCGTCAATTTGGTGAGATAATAGATCCCCATCGTCCATCGTAGGGTTCCATTCAGAGTAAGTCACAAAGATAGGATCCAACGAGGAGACTGCGAGGGGAGATATGAACTATTAATCGGAACAAGGGTGAGATTTGATATTGGTCGTTGATCTAGTGAGATAAAATAATCCTAGCCATTTTTCGGAGGACGTCGTTTGGAGTAAGTTGCAGACTCGAAGGAGATATAGTCTAAAGGAAGAACTTCAAGGAATGATCATGATCGTGGATCGATGAAAGGAAGATCGGATCCTTGCCATTGGTTTTGAGTTATAAGCTTGTGATTTGAGAAGGACCATACACCCAATGATGACATGGCCAATTGCAATTGGTCCACATGGCATATAGAGGCCGACCCACGTGTCACAAGGGCATTGTGACAAGTTTCAAGTAGAATCTATTTTTTAGGCATGACCTTGTGTTGTATTATGAGTGCCATGTGTCACGACCAGATGTCGGGGCCACATGTTAGGATAGGTGGAAACCATCGTGTACATAGGTGGACACACATTAATTTGAAATTCATAAGATAGGTCGAGTACAAACCTCGTTAGTTTCGTACCTGAGGATAGGTGTCTTAATCTCTGCCATTAGATCTCCATGAAAATATCCCAACCATTCATCACATGGCACTAATCAGAGTGAGTTACAGAGTTACACTCTGACGAAGAAACTCCGAGGAAATATCTAAGTCGTTAATCGGAGAGGGTCATGATGAAACAACAACCATTGATCTGTTGTAGGATCTACAAGGCTCTCTGATAGGAGAAAATCTGAGGAAAGATCTGAGTCGTTGATCAGATGGTGGTCGCGATGAATGATAGTCGTCGATTCATCGTGGGCCCTACCATTTCCCTTGGTGAGTATGGGAAAAGGAGAGTGATGTCAGGGTGACAGAGGTGCTAGCCTAGCGGTTAGCATGTCACGAGTAGGGAAAGTGTCAACACCTGAACGAGAAAGATGAGTACATCCGTGATGACGTGTATGCCACATGGAGGTCCACATGTTGAATGATGGTTATGCCACGTGTCATGATCCTTTGGCATAGTGAGGGGGTGGCCACGACATGATATGAGTGCCACGTGTTTCGCCAGCATGTTCCAGAGGACAATAGGTGTTGGCTCCTGGTTTGTCAAGAGAATCGTTGATAACCTTCGATCTCATTAGGGATGTGGCAACGACGAGATATGGTCCATTGAAGTATCGTTGGATAAAGGTGAAGTGTTAGCAAGGTTGCGTGTTAGCTAAGAATTTTGACAACGATAAAGGCGTCGACGAAATAGAGAGAGCCGTTAGATGAGTGACTTGAGGACTGTTAGATCAAAAATGTCAAATGAGAGGGGTTTTATCCCCCACACCAGCGAATGTTGTAGACACATTTAGATCCGTCGAATGATTGTCCCTAGGACTGTAGGATCTGGTCATTGATCGATTATGATCGTTCATCGATTGAAGGTAAGCAAAGATCTGGACCGTCATATCTAGAACCGTTGTTGTCGGGAATTTGGTTGGGGTGTTTTCGATAACCCACATGCTAGTTGGGATCGCCAACGTAACCAAAACTATAATATGCTTGATCCAAGGACAGTTGGATTTGACAAAGACCCGATACAAGATCGTCGTAAATTTTTTTGGTATTGGAGTGTTGAGACTCTGTGGAAGTAAAATTCCGACAATGATGAAGAGAAGTAAAAAGGATTGGGTGCATGAACTTAACATTCCGAGTGGTAGATTCTAGATTGAATGGCATGAGTATTAAGAGGCCACGTGGCAGTAAGGTGGCTTTGAGCTAATGGAGGCCCGGAAAATTTGAGAGAGCATAAATTTCGATCTAGAACTTGGTTTGAGAAATGATGACAATCGTTGGAAATCTCTTGACGAGCAAAAGACAATCATGCCCTTGAGAAGAGGTATTGAGATGATTGAGAAAAAATGAAATTTTAATACCCATCCATTAGAAGGCTTACTTAGGGGGTTGGGTGTGTTACACTAGTTGAGTTATTGTAATTCATATCCTAACCATACTTAATACTTTCCATATTTTCCCATTCACTTCCATCTCATTCATAAAAAATATTATTCCCACTTATATTTGACTTATCATATGTCTATTTGAAAAAATTCAAGATCAAAGTAAACCTAAGTCAAATAAATCCAAAAAAGGCTAGAGGTTAAGAGCGTGAAAGTAAAAAATTAAAAAAAATAGTAAAGCTATAGCTATGTTGCCTCATTAAAAAATCCCAACCCCTAATTTCTATGCTAAAAGAAGCATATCTAAAGAAATGATTGAGAAATCAAAGAAAAATACAAAAAAGGTAATGAATAAAGTGTGGAGGTGGTAACTCTAAGCAAAGATCCCTCTTAAAGACTTGCATGTGTAATTAATGAAGATTCCTAACTCTTGAAAGTTAGTTGGACTAGTTAAAATAACTATACATTATCACATATGACTTTGAGAGTTAATACATGAGGTTTCCGTTCCATTTCCATCAATAATTCATCATTTTTACCTATCTCCAATCAAGTGATTTAGGAAATACTTTTTGTCCTAAGAATTGACACTTGTAATAAGGGTAAGGTTGTCCCACCATGGTAAACTTAGGCAAATTATAAAATCAACTTATGTTATGATGTTGTTAGAAGAGATTACTTAATGTGCATTGTTGAGTGACTTGTGTGTAGACTTCATTTACCATTTGTTAGGGACCTAACCCTGCAAGTAGACATAATGATATATTTTCCATTTAATAAAGGCCGACATTAGTTAATAAGGCCTAAATATATTTTCCATGTAATAAATGATGACATTAGTTAGTAAGACCTATTTAATAAATGTGAACAAGTCAATGTAAGAAGACCTAATAGAAGCTTCCACTTCTAGAAAGATCTTCTTTTAGAATGTTCTTTAGAAGATATAATTAGTACAGTAGGAGGCATGAGAAAGCTTGTATTGAGAATTATTGTAATAGAGCTCTGCTCTGTTGGAGGTTTCCCCATCGAAGAGGCAAGTAAACATTTATTTATTTTAATAAATGTATTATTTCTGGTGTTTCTCTTCTCATATTTTGTTATTCCATTAATATCTGCTGAATATTCTTGTTTCTACATATTATATTACATTTGGTACCTTACAAGTGGTATCATAGCACTTTCCTTGGAAAGAATTGTGGGTTAATTTTTTTTCAGAGTAGAGACGTGTTTCAACGTCTTTAAACTACAATGATTTGTCATTTATCACATAAATCTATGGTCGAGGAAGCATACATGTAGGAAATACAAGAGGTTTTTAAGCTCATATTGTTGGACGCCCTTGTAACCCCTATTGGTACCCCTTCGAGTGGTAGCGCATTAGACAACACATGTATACAAACTTTTTCTTCCAAGTACCTCTGGTATATCAGGAGCCTCCCTAGGTATCCTGAAACCAACTATAGATCAACCAATCGATGACGTGACTGTTATAGTACCACTGAGATCAACACTCGAGAATATACTCTTTAGTACATGGGTAATCAGGTAGTATGGCTAAGGGTACAATCTAGCCTCCTTAGTTGGTGCCTGAGATATTGGGTCGAGTACCATTGTTCGACCTCGCACGTATATTAGAGAGTTGTAGCACAAGGAAAACCATTGTCTGTAGGAACCCTGAAAACCCTAACCCTTGGGACAGAAACAAAATAGTAAAGGAACATACAAGATATATTGTCGTGCAACCTTGCCTCCTGCATTTTGGTTGTGAAATTACTACACATTTTTCCTATTAAGAATTTGAGCATTTCAACACTGCAGTATTATTAAGATTAGAGTATAACTCCGCATGAGTAAAAAAAAATGTCCGGGTCCTACCAACATCCTTATTTGAGACCTATCTAATTGGATTCACCTTTTCATCCTAGTCGTTGCAATACCTATCATTCTTAACCTTTTTTCTACCCCATGGACCCATACCCTTCCCCACACCCTTATTTCCCACTTATCCCATTATCTTCCTCTCATTGGCCAGATCATAGTGCTATATATCACTTATCTTATTTTTTGTCCATGGAACCACCCCTCATTCCCTCATAGATCCCACCTGCCAAGAAGAAACCAATCAAAAAGTGAGCACTGAACTTACTTCCCTTTAGGCCAAAGTGTATAATGACATTCCTATTATTCAAGCCAAAATGGACCACATCCAAGAACAACTCAGTAACCAAATTGTTGAAGTAAATTCCACTCTCCAACAATTCATGAACAAATTTCAGGGCCCTTCCCCCTTTGACCCACCTTTCTATACTGAAGGTTTTGACTCCAACCAACCTCTGCACTCTCATTCCAACTTCCTACCTCGTGACCCCCATCTTCCGATTCGAGGTAAAAAAATTTGATGGCTCAGATCCACAAGCCTGGGTTACTCATATGGAACATTGTTTCTCCCTCCATGGAATTAATGATGAGTTGACCAAGTGTTATAGCCCTAAAATTCCCTACTCATGCATACATGGCCTTAGCCCTCTTACTTACATATTTTTCCAAAGCACTGCTCAGAAGCTCTTCTTAAAAAAACATTTTTTAGAAGATGTACGCGCCTTGCACCATTACTGCCCGCGTACGTATGCTTGCTGCACCACTACAACTCGCGTACATACGCATGTTGCACCATTACAATCCGCGTATACTTGCAAAATTTGCAAAAAATAAAAAGTTGCAAGGAATTCGTTGAAATTCATGGGCTATTGGAAGTTTTCCAACTAATCCACCTGCTATAGCCTGTCACCCAACCGAATAACTATCGTTTTTTCATATAAAAGGAGGTGTTGGGGTCTCATTTCACATCTAAGCTTAAGAACAATGAAACTCTGTCCGATTTCACTTCCCCTCCTTGCCCAAGATATTTGTTGTCTTTTGTGAGAAATTGCCTCAACATTCCCTCATCAACCCCTTCTTCCTCCATTTAACCCATTCCCTTCCATAGAAGTGTTCTGAAGGTTGAGAGAAGAAGTTCATACAAGGTGCACTTGGAGCATGGTAAAGACGAGCCCGGACTAGGTTCGCGGAACGATGGTTGACTTAGATTGTAAGGTATAATCTTTGTATTATGAATAAAAGAATCACATTTTCCTGTCCCACATGATGGTGTCTTGAGTACTTTTATTGATTTATACTTGACATTTTACATCTAACCCTAACTTATATATAAAAGAACATGCTTGTAGTTTTTTGTTTGCCTATATTTGGATGTAGGTCAGCCCCGGGAGGAGACGTGCAGTCTGTGGAACTTCCAAGCGCGAGGAGATCATCACCAGATGTGGGATCAAAGGTATAGTTACCCAATCTCTTCTCTCTATGCTTTCTTTACATTAGTTTTGGTATGTTTGGGGTAGCATTGAGAATTGATTAACTTTTAGACAGTTATTCGCTCTGTCTACATCTTAAACCATGGTGTAGTTAAAGGGGGGTTTTCCCGCTAGCAGAATTGACGACTCCACTAGGGATAGCCTCTAGGGTTTTTTAGGGGATTTTGGGTTGTTTGATTGGTTTGTTTTCATTTCAAATTTATTTTAAGTTTTATGAGTCTGTCAAGGGATTCTGGTCACCTCTATGGTGCATACCAATTGTCCCTGCCCTGTAAGACTTCCTGATCTTTTTTTTTTTGGAAAGATACAAAGGTGTACACGCCCTATCTTGGGTCAGTCCACGTACATACACACTCTGCTCAGTAAACAACCCACATACATATACAGGCCCCTTCTTCCTCCATTTAACCCATTCCCTTCCATAGAAGTGTTCTGAAGGTTGAGAGAAGAAGTTCATACAAGGTGCACTTGGAGCATGGTAAAGAGGAGCCCGGACTAGGTTCGCAGAACGATGGCTGACTTAGATTGTAAGGTATAATCTTTGTATTATGAATAAAAGAATCACATTTTCCTGTCCCACATGATGGTGTCTTGAGTACTTTTATTGATTTATACTTGACATTTTACATCCAACCCTAACTTATATATAAAATAACATGCTTGTAGTTTTTTGTTTGCCTATATTTGGATGTAGGTCAACCCCGGGAGGAGACGTGCAGTCTGTGGAACTTCCAAGCGCGATGAGATCATCACCAGATGTGGGATCAAAGGTATAGTTACCCAATATCTTCTCTCTTTGCTTTCTTTACATTAGTTTTGGTATGTTTGGGGTAGCATTGAGAATTGATTAACTTTTAGACAGTTATTCGCTCTGTCTACATCTTAAACCATGGTGTAGTTAAAGGGGGGTTTTCCTGCTAGAAGAATTGACGAATCCACTAGGGATAGCCTCTAGGGTTTTTTAGGGGATTTTGGGTTGTTTGATTGGTTTGTTTGCATTTCAAATTTATTTTAAGTTTTATGAGTCTGTCAAGGGATTCTGGTCACCTCTATGGTGCATACCAATTGTCCCTGCCCTGTAAGACTTCCTGATCTTTTTTTTTTGGAAAGATACAGAGGTGTACGCGCCCTATCTTGGGTCAGTCCATGTACATACACACTCTGCTCAGTAAACAACCCGCATACATATACATGCCCCTTCTTCCTCCATTTAACCCATTCCCTTCCATAGAAGTGTTCTGAAGGTTGAGAGAAGAAGTTCATACAAGGTGCACTTGGAGCATGGTAAAGAGGAGCCCGGACTAGGTTCGCAGAACGATGGATGACTTAGATTGTAAGGTATAATCTTTGTATTATGAATAAAAGAATCACATTTTCCTGTCCCACATGATGGTGTCTTGAGTACTTTTATTGATTTATACTTGACATTTTACATCTAACCCTAACTTATATATAAAATAACATGCTTGTAGTTTTTTGTTTGCCTATATTTGCATGTAGGTCAGCCCCGGGAGGAGACGTGCAGTCTGTGGAACTTCCAAGCGCGAGGAGATCATCACCAGATGTGGGATCAAAGGTATAGTTACCCAATCTCTTCTCTCTTTGCTTTCTTTACATTAGTTTTGGTATGTTTGGGGTAGCATTGAGAATTGATTAACTTTTAGACAGTTATTCGCTCTGTCTACATCTTAAACCATGGTGTAGTTAAAGGGGGGTTTTCCCGCTAGCAGAATTGACGACTCCACTAGGGATAGCCTCTAGGGTTTTTTAGGGGATTTTGGGTTGTTTGATTGGTTTGTTTTCATTTCAAATTTATTTTAAGTTTTATGAGTCTGTCAAGGGATTCTGGTCACCTCTATGGTGCATACCAATTGTCCCTGCCCTGTAAGACTTCCTGATCTTTTTTTTTTTGGAAAGATACAGAGGTGTACGCGCCCTATCTTGGGTCAGTCCATGTACATACACACTCTGCTTAGTAAACAACCCGCATACATACACAGGCTGCTGATGCAACAACCCACGTCTTTGTTTCAGGAAAGTTTTTGAAAAAGAGGGAGTTTGCCTCTTTCCTAATTGAAGTTCACACTTCTCAGGGATTTCTTGGATCAGTATAGAGTCCCTGTTTACAACCATAGCTTGGGTATAGGTTCCAATTTACTTGTTTCCTTAGTCTTCTTGTGTTTCCTAGCATTTTTAGCTTGAATTTTAAGAAAAATGAGGGGCCATGAATCATGTATTCATCAATTTCTTTTAGCATATTTTGTTAGTTATGATTTGATTGGAAGAAGATAAAAAAACCTAGTTGTTTAGGTCTCTTTATTTCTTTGCATTTGCTTTGCATTGTTATTTGAAAAAGAAAACAAAATTAGCATAGTGTTGTTTTTTCTTCTCATCTTGAAAGCATTTCAAAACAAAAATAAGAAATATAATCCTTCTTTGCCAGTGTTCTTATAAGTTTCATGTTTTGCAAGAGTCTGAAACAACATCAGTTGCACGTCCGTACGTTGTGAGTAAATCAAGTCTTTAAAAAGAGCGCTTAATCTAAAATACACTAGACTTTTTTGCTTGTAGGGTTCACAAACTAGTTTAGGGTTTTAGAGCCTTGAATTAGGTTTGGAGAGGAAACTCTTCAAGGCCGTTAAATCAAACACTGGAGTTTGAGTTAGGGAGTGCTTGAGTCCAGCATCGTAAAAGTTATTCGGGACCCCCCTCTAACACAGGGGATAAAAACAAGGTCGCGTGAAGAAAGGCAACAGAGATAACTCCTCCAAAGTCGGACCGAGTGTAGTGGGGAACACATATTGAGGGTTTGTCTTGGGAGTAATACCGACTGCATTTGCCTATGGAGCTTCATGGAACTCAAATCCATTCGATATCCTTTGTTGTATTTTGGACCATTTTCTTTTGATACTCTTGATAGGCTTCGTACTTGTTATCTTGCTCATTACGATCTGCCCAACGGTCGACTGTACCTGCCTAGTGACTGACTGCGAGCTGGAAACCTAGTTACCCATATTTTAGGGACTTACACGGGTGACTGCGAGGGTATACCGTGGTACCTGGGGCAGATATTGGATCACACTTCGCAGAGTATACCCAGAGTGTGATTTCATGTTCGAGTTTCACTTACACCAGTTAGTTTCTCTAGTGTCGATTGGTGTAACTGTCCTTCCTACTAGATAAGTCGACTTCTTGATTTTCCTTTATGAACTTTTAGTGTGTGCTCTGCGCTCCCTAGTTTTCCATAGTGAGTTAGTCAGTCATTGATTTGGGTCTTTGACCTAAGGTGGTAGACCTCCAACTCTTTTGGTCATGATGACTTTTCGGTCTTCCGCTTAGAAACGTGGAGCTGCCTCTTTATAGGCGTTGTTTTTATACCACTGGTTCGCCAGAGTTAGTGTGTGAGACTTTTACGGACTTGAACGATCCCGCAAGGGGATAACCTGTGCATAAGATTTTCATGGCTAAAGTTCATGACGATACCAACCAAGGAACCCCTTCAAAAAGGGATTCTTGTGCTTTTCCTTTCTTTAGAAACGTTGGTGTCCCTTTGATGTCCACTTTGTACATTCTTGGGTTGAATGTGGGATTACCGATTTGGTTGGGTACCATTCCAAATGTCCCAAATGCTCTTGATGATTCTCAATTAATCACCTTATGTCATGGGCATAATGTTGATGTTCATTCATCAACAAAGTCTTCTCCTCCTCCTTCTACCTTTCCTGGTGAAAGTATAGGTACTAGTAACCGAAAGTCTAAATGAAATAGAAAGAGAAAGAATAGGAAGAATAAATCACCAACCTTTGCGAGTCATGTTGGAGATAGGTCATCAACCTCTGCAAGTCATGTTGAAGACCAACACCTAGTCTCTGCAAGTCATGCTAGGGGCATGAACCTAGTCCCTGCAATTCATATTGGAGTTCAATCACCAACCTCTACAAGTCATGTTGGAGATAGTTCCTCAACCTCTACAAGTCATGTTGAAGATCAACACTCAACCTCTGCAAGTCATGCTGGGGGAAATCACCCAGTGTCTGCAAGTCATGTTGGGGGAGAAATTCCAGTCACTGCTAGACATACTGGCAATAGGTCTATAGCATCTGCAAGTCATGTTATCAACCCATCACCAACCTCTGCAAGTCATGTTATCAACCCATCACCAACCTCTGCAAGTCATGTTGGAGATGTGCAACCAGCCACTGCTATTCATGCTGGGGGAATTGATTTTGTTGAGAAACCTAGACGGATAGGACATAATCCTAAGTTCCCTTGTAAGCTTTGCAAGGGAGATCACCTTACTCATTTATTCCCTGGCCTTCCAGAGGTACGAAGATTGTGGTCCCTGTTTGCAAGCTCTTCTGATTCAGAGTCTTCTGAGGTTCCCTCACAGTCTATTCAACCTCTGGCTGATGAAGTGATCATGCTGATGCAATCTTCGGTTGATCCCACTCCTCTTTTGGGGGGTGATATGCCTTCAAACCATGTTGTCTCACAACATATTCAACCAGTGGTTGAAGAAGTGGTCACGTCGATGCAATCTTTGGTTGATCCCACTCTTCTCTTGGAGAGTGTCGAGTCTACCAAAGTGGTCACATCGATGCAATATTCGGCTGATCCCACTCTTCTCTTGGGGAGTGATGTGTCTATCGACTATGTTTTTATCATTTCCAGTTTAGTACTTTTAGAACAAGGGGGCATTCCACTCACTTCGAGCACACCCCCTCTAGGCCCTAGGATGGTTTCATTTGATTGGAATGACCTTATTGAGCCCCGTCTTCCTTCTTCTGTGCCATTTCAAATAAGGGTTGAAGTTAATTCAAATAACATTTACTGATGTATTGTAGATGAAGGAGCCTCCACAAGTATTTTATCCTCCTTGGCTGGGAAAGCTTTGGGTTCTCCCGAGCTTATGTCTGCTTCGCATGAGCTGTTATCTTTTGCCAGATGTCCTAGTGAATATCTGGGGATTCTTCCTCAGTTACCTATATTGTTAGGTGGGAATACTGTCCTTGTCGATGTTATAGTGGTGCAAGGCCCATTAGATTTCAATATTCTTCTCATGCATGATTATGTATATGCTATGAACGCTGTGGTGTCTACTCTCTTTCGAGTGATGCATTCCCCTCACAATGGAAGCATTGTCACTGTCGACCAACTGGCATATGATAATTACCATCCTAATTCGACATTGTTTCAGGCTGCCCCTTTATATGTTCCTAGTGTTTGTGTAGACTCTACCCCGCGAGACTCCCTCATGAGCACAATTTGTTGTCTTTCAAGCTCGCTTTAAATTATGAAAGAAACATCCGACGAGACTGTATTTATTCTTTTCAATCTCGTTTGGATTAACTCAAAAAAGTAGCCCCCTAAAGTATTCTTTAAGCCCTTTTCAGACTCTCTAAACATGAAAAGATTGTCGAGTGATCTTGTTTCCCTTCACGCTCGCCAAACTCAAATTTGAAGGCACGTTTGTCCGACGATAGTTTACCTCTTTTTCGGTCCGGATGGTCAATTTCACGAATAAAGGTATGCTCTAGGAACTTCGGTTCGCTAGAAGAGTATTAGCAAGCATAAGTTTAACCCTTTTTCGGGATGAGGGACTAAATCTTCGAAAAAGGAACATTCTCCTTGGTTTTAGTTTATCACCTTTTTCGGGCCTTGGAGATTACTTACGAAAAATGAACCCCTACAAAGTCCATAGTTAATCTCTTTTCAGACTCCCTAAAATTGAAAAGATCGTTGAGTGACCTTGTTCCTTCACACTCCTTAAATTGGTCCAGAAGAACATCTACTGGCATGAGTTTAAGCTTTTTTCCAGCCTGTAGATTATAGTGGAAAAATGTATTCCTCAGGAGATTCTTCTCGCCAGGAGAGTTCTCCTCAGTTACTTTTATACCTTTTTGGGCTAAGGAGACTAAACTCAGAAAAAGGTTGTGAGTCCATAGTTAGGCTCTTTTCAGACTCCTTAAAATTGAAAAGATTTTCAAGTGATCTTTTCTTTGTCACACTTGTTAAAACGATTTTGAATCTTTTCGGTGCAAGTTTAACTCTTTTTTCAAACTGACTAGAATATATCTGAAAAAGGCACTCCCTCGAGTCTTCTTTTACTTTTTTTCAGACTCTCTAAACGTGAACAGACTACCGAGCTTACCTTCTCTGGGCTCGTAAAAATTACATTGAATGGGTCTCATTGTGTCTTGCTTAATCACATTTTCATCTCTGTGTCTTTGGCCTAATGCAGGCTCCATGTTGCTCTCAACTGAACCTTTGAAGCATGCCTTATACGCAAGCTTTGTAGCACTTCTTGCCTCTGCGACCTGACACCTTGACCCATGGAGGAGTTTTCCCCGAGTGTCCTTTTCCTACACATGTCTCCTTGCTTTGAGAATTAGTACATTCCTTGTGCTTGGGAATAATATGCTTGCTTGCGACACTCGTTCCTCCTTTGTAACGTAGCATTATTTTATTATTTTTCAAGC
Organism: Picea sitchensis; assembly: GCA_010110895.2. Lineage (NCBI taxonomy): Eukaryota > Viridiplantae > Streptophyta > Pinopsida > Pinales > Pinaceae > Picea > Picea sitchensis. Next base: position 12,514 of record SNQJ01S0095086.1, read on the forward strand.
TCTTTAAAAAATTGAAAAAGACAAAAAAAATCAAATATTCCAAAAAGAGGGGACGAGAAATATGTATTCTTTTTTCAGCAACACAGAGAGTCGCCCTTGGACAAAGCACATCCTTCCGTTTGCTCATCAAGCATTGGGATCTAGTATGATCTTAGGAAGTTGTTCTCATTACATAGAGCTATGTCCTCCTCCATTTGGTTACTCTTCCAAACACATGGAGAGTTTGCGTTGCCTACTGCATCGTAAACTTATGTCAATTTCATGCTGCCTGAGTCTGATCATTTTTCGTTCTTTTGTCCAAGGGAAGTTTCACTCAACCTGAGTCAGAATTTTTGCAGTTTGTCTCTTGAATTCATGAGTCGACCATCCTGAGAGTCCAGTCAAGTCCTGATTCAAAATCGACGAAGTTCTTTGCCTGATCATCGAGATCCTCATGTCTTTTCCCAATGAGCCATCGAAGACCTCAGGGTAGTGAGTTATACACTCACATTATACTCCTACTTGAGTTTTGAAGATCTTGAAGTTGTTGCTCGAGCTATGAATACCTCATCTCCAGCTATCAGGCGTCACTAACTTCTTGAAGATGGATAGTATATTTGTATATCTTCGACTGATTTTGAGATGTAGATCCGCTGTGTATTTCTTACAACTACACTTTATATATTTATATGACATGGATATGCAATGTATTTGATTGGAAACCATGATTTAGTTCATCCAAAGCATGGGTATTCCCGCTTCAGAGAGACATTTGTTGTTTTGCAGATGGCACCTCCCGAACTCTGGTCCTGGGCTCACTCGATTTTATACATTGGTGAAGATATTGTAATGTATTTCGGCCATCAGTTGATCTTATGACCTCACAAATTAGGGGGCATATGTTATAGCCCTAAAATTCCTTACTCATGTAGACATGGCCTTGGCCCTCTTACTTGCATATTTTTCCAAAGCACTGCTGAGAAGTTTTTCTTAAAAACCATTTTTTAGAAGATGTACGTGCCCTGCACCATTACTGCCCACGTACGTACGCTTGTTGCACCACTACATCTTGTGTACATACGCATGCTGCACCATTACAACCCACATATACTTGAAAAAGTTGCAAAAAATAAAAAGTTGCAAGGAATTTATTGAAATTCATGGGCTATTGGATGTTTCCCAACTAATCCACCTACTATAGCCCGTCACCCAACCGAATAATCATCGTTTTGTCATATAAAAGGATGTGTTGGGGTCTCATTTCACATCTAAGCATAAGAACAATGAAACTCTTCCTGATTTCACTTCCCCTCCTTGCCCAAGATATTTGCTGCCCTTTGTGAGAAATTGCCTCAACATTCCCTCATCAGCGCCTTCTTCCTCCATTTAACCCATTCCCTTCCATAGAAGTGATCTGAAGGTTGAGAGAAGAAGTTCATACAAGGTGTGTTGGCATGTTTACAGACAGAAGGTAGAGTATTCTTTTCATTAATGGCAAGAACAGTAGTGATGATGCAACGTCGATGACAAACAAGATGGCAAGAACAACAAAGATTATGTTGGTAGAAAAATGTTGACAGGTTTACAGGCAGAGTGTGCATGGAAAGAAAAGAAATGAAGACATAGAAGAGCAAGCTCGAGAAGCTCAAGAGGAATAGCGTGAGTGTGTGTCGATGGCAAACAGGCAAGGAGTGAACAATATGTAGGAACAACAAAGCTCAGAAGAGATAGCGCTTTCTAGAAGTGCAACCAAGGTCCAAGAGAAGGACTCGCAGAAGGTTCAAAGGTCAAGGACTTTGAAACTTAGTCATTTTTCTAGGTTGGGAGGAAGTGTAATCTCATAAGGAGGAGCAACAGTGGTCGTTGGATCAGAATCCAGTGACCAGAGGAAGCGCAGATGAGGAGATCAGATCTCAACCGTTAGATCTGAGTGCATAGACCAACAACTGTTGGATCCTAAGGAAAGTGCATGAGACAATTTTCAAAGTCATCGGAACCATCCATTGTCAGAGATGAAACGTGGCGAAGGATCACCATTTCACTGACTTAAAGTTCAAAGGAAGGAGGTGCTCTAATCCCTCGAGCTCGCGATATGCGAAGTCGCGAAATGACTTGAGCCGTAATATCCAGAGGATACATGGCGAAAGATCATCATTTTGCTGACTGAAAGGTCAAACGAAGGAGGTGCTCTAACCCCTCAAACTCGCAATATGAGAAGTCGCAAAATGACCTAAGCCATAGGATCCAGAGGATACGTGGTGAAAGATTAGGATTTTGTTGACTGAAAGGTCAAAGGAAGGAGGTGCGAGTTGTGGGAACTCACGATATGTGAAGCCGTGAAATGATATGGATCGTCGGATCACCAAGGATCTGGAGTGTTGATCTGATATGAAGTCAAAGTCCACAATATTGATCGCAACCGTCAATCAGAGGGAGAGATCTCGACCGTTGATCTTATATGACACATTTCATAATTTCGGGTTTCGGGAGTTTGGAAGCAATTCACATCAGGAGGTTGCGATATGTGAAGTCGTGAAACACCCTCGTGTTTGGCCCCTGGTAACAGCTTGTGGTCACATCAGAGGAAGATAAGTGAAGGATCTAGTGCTGCTAAGCTCCATTTCGGAGTTTCGCATTTCAGGAGTTTGAAAGCAACTCACAGCAGGAGGTCTCGATATGAAAAATCACGAAATCACTTTATGTTTAGAATTCGGTCACATCTCATGGTCATGTGAGAGGAAGGAGCTAGTCCATCTAAGCTCCATTTCGATATCGCGACTTGGGAGAGTCTAGATATTTCATACCAAGATCCCTGAGGTCACTAGTTGCGAAGCGCCTGTTGGATAGGTGAATGGTCACCGCCAGGGGTTGTGTGAAAGGAAGGGGCTTAGCTAGAAGAGCTAGTGCCCACTGTGTAGTTTTTCGTAGAAAGGGAAATGGCTCCAAGAGAATGAGGGCATGGAGGTTCTCTGGGGAACTGCCAGAAACCATTGATTGTTTCTGCATAGAGAATTCGAAGAGGCTTCAGGGTGATCGACAAAGAAGACAAAGAGTCTCGACTGCCAGATAAGACAAGGAATCTCAGGATAACGTCCAATGATGATGAAGATATTCGGTAATGACAGAGAAGATGAAGAGTCTCGACTGCCAGAGAGGCTAAGGAATCTCAGCATAACGACCACTGATGATGAAATCACATGCAACAACACTGCTAGAGAATTTGAAGAGTTGTGATGATGATCATGAGATGACTCGATGTGAGAATGGCATGTAGAACTGTGAAGGATTTTCCTAATGGTGTGGAGCTATGCGGGTGTGAGGTAGAGCTGAGATTGTGTGTGATGCATGCGTATAGAAGCATGCTGGGCATGAGCTGAAGCGAGAGGAAGCGAGGAACATAAATGCATATCTGAGAGAAGAAGAGAAAGTCGAGGTGCGCAGGCAGAGCAGAGCAGTGTAGCTGAACAATGATGTGACTGGTAAGCCATAGATAAATGCTTTATCACTGTGATAAGTTGTAAAAGGAAAAGATTTATATTTTAGGGTGGTAGGGAGGTGCTTGGGAGGATTGGTTTCCTCAGAGTTTCAAGTGGGTGCTTGAAGAATAGGGAGTTGTAGCTTCCATCTGGTTACAACCAGAAAAACTAGGGTGGCAGGGTGGTGCAAGGGAGAACTACTGTTCTCTATTACACAGGTTGGTGCCTATGTGACTGGAATTTGGTTGTGGAACACTCAGGGAGTTGGTGCTTCCTTCTAGTGGGTTCTATAGAAACCAGAGAGTTGGTGCTCTCAACAAGTTGCAGCTTGCAAGACAAAGGTGGTAGCCTCACAATGAGTTGGCGTTCATAAAAATGATATTGTAAAGAAAATAAAGATTTCTTACCATATCAAGAAGAAGAGGTTTTTCCCTTTGTGGGTTTCCTCAGGGAATATCTGTCTTTGTGTATTTCATGCGTGTGATTGATGTTTAATATTATAGTGCTTACTTCCCTGCATCATTGTGATCGTGATTGAGTGTTCTATGAAGAGTTTAATATGGGTATAATTTTTTAAGCACAGTAACAACTGATTCACCCCCCCCTTTCGGTTGTCCAACAATTGGTATCAGATCCAGTTCCTTCTATCTAAAGGTAGATCAGTAAGATTAAACATGTCAAGCCATGAAGTAAATTCAACCAATAATCCCCCCCTATTCAATGGAACAAACTTTCCCTTTTGGAAAGTTAGGATGAGAACTTACATAATGGCTTTAGTTACAAATGTCTGGGATGTGGTAGAGACTGTTTATGTAAAGCCAATTGTACTAGATTATAAGGATGACAAGCTAGAGTTCAGCTTCAACGATAAGGCTATGAATGCTATTCTGAGTGGGCTTGCAGAAGCAAATTTTTTAAAAGTTATTCACTTAGAAACTGCCAAAGAAATGTGGGACAAACTCATTAGCAGTTATGAAGGTAATGAGAAGGTAAAGAACGCCAAGCTTCAAACCTACAGAGTACAGTTTGAACAACTAAAGATGAAAGATGATGAAACTATTGGGAAGTATTTTCTGAGAGTTGAAGAACTAGTAAATGCAATGAAAGCACTTGGTGAAAAAATTGAGGAACCCTCTTTAGTTGAGAAAATTTTGAGATCTCTACCAGATAGGTTCAACCCGAAGGTCTCTGCTATAGAATAACTTAATGATCTAAAAGATTTGGATTTTGATCAACTTCTAGGAACGTTGACTACATATGAAATGAGAATAGGTAAAGATAAACCCACCTCTAGAGAAGCATCATTTAAAACATATAAGGATGAGGGTTCTGAGCTTGATGAAATTGAAGCAAAATTTGTGAGAATACTAAAGAAAGGACCAGACAAGTTTCCCTTAAAGTGTTTTAACTGTGGAAAGATAGGTCAATTTGCATCTAAGTGTCCACACAAGAAGCATGATCATAATTCTGAAGGTGAAAAGAAGTACAAATCCAAAAGATTTGATAAAAATAAAAGTTTATGCATAAACAATGATGACTCTTCATAAGACACAGATAGTGAATCTTCCTGTGAATATAAGGTAAATGACTTCATGCTTATGGCCAAAGAGGATTATGATAATAAAAGCACAGGAAGTGATGCTAATGATGAAGAAGATGTGGTTGATATGGAAGGTGAACTAATCAGTGCCTTAGAAGAAATTGACAGACTTAGACTCGAGAAAAGAAAACAAAAACAATTGTTGATGCAGTTTGAAAAGAATGATGAAGACTTTGCCCTACTAAAGGTGGATTTAGAAGAGACAAAGAAAATAGAGGACATTCTGAAACAACAATTATCAGAGAAGAATGAAATATTTGAAGCCTTTGAGGAAGAGGTAGTAAAGACTAGAAAAGAGATGGAGAAGTTCAAAGCATTGTATCTCCAAAATCTTCCAAGCATTAAAGCCTCAGAAGGATTAACCACCATTCTGAATCAACAAAGGAATCCAAATTTGAAAACTGGTTTGGGTTATGAAGAAGGATCAAGTTGTAGTCAACCAAGCAACAAAGATTCCATCAAGTTTGTCAAATCTACATTCATTGACAACAACAAATATGGAGAAACATAGGAAGATAATCAGCTGCCAAGGAAGAGCTAAAGAAAAAGTACCAGAACTGAAACTGTAGAACAAAGAAATCGACCTGCTCAAAGAAGACAACCATTTTCCAGGTACAAAGGATTTTTTTATGGATATTTTTTTTTGTGTTCTAACTTTGGTCACAAAGCTGTAAACTATTCTTTAAGATTTAGATATGAGAAATCAAAACACTCAAGGAATAGATCTCTGCCGCAACAAAGAATGAGACAACCAAGTAACAAACAATCAGAGACTGCGAATCATGTGATGGATAGAAAAGGGTACAGGTTAAGCATAACAATCATTATGATCCTTTATTCAATGAACCAGAATGTTACACCTGCCATAATTTTGGACATAAAGCTGCAAACGTTCACTTAGGGAACTACGAGCTAGATTTGAATCATTCTGCTGAAAATGTCAAGGTTTGGAAGAAGAAAAAAAATGACAAGTGTGGACTAGTGCTGTCAGCTCAAAGACAAAATAACCCATGGTATATTGACAATGGATTCTCCAAACATATGCCGGGAGACAAAGGTAAGTTTCTATCTCTAAGTGAAAGCAAATCAAGAAACGTAACCTTTGGAAATGATGCTCCAGGTAAAATCAAGGGTAAAGGGATGGTAAGTTTAAGTAATGGAAAAATAAAAGCTTAGGATGTTCTGCTTGTAGATGGGATGAAACATAACTTGCTTAGTGTAAGTCAAATGTGTGATAGAGGATGTGAAGTGGTGTTCACTTCCAAGGATTGCAAGATAAAGTCTGTAAATTCAGGACAAGTTGTGGCTAAAGGCATAAGGACAGATAACAATGTATATGTGCTGAAAGAAGATAGAGAAGAGTGCCATCTAAGAAAACATGATGAAAGCTGGTTATGGCATAGGAGACTTGGACATCTAAACTTTGACCACTTAATCAAGCTCAAAAATCTCGAGGTAGTAAAATATCTTCCAAGAATATCAAAGCCACAAGATTCTGTGTGTAAACCCTGCCAGGTAGGAAAGCTAACCAGGGAACAGTTTAAATCCAAGAGCTGTACTTCAACAGAGAAACCACTCCAATTAGTTCATATGGATTTATGTGGAACATCAAGATAGGAAGGTAGAGGGAAGGAAAACTATTTTATGATGATCATTGATGGTTACTCCAGATTTACTTGGGTTTCTTTTCTCAAAGAAAAATCTGAAGCATTTGAGAAATTTAAAATATTTAAGGCTTTAACTAAGAATCAAATAGGCAAGAGGTTAAAGGAAGTAAGATCAGACAGACGAGGAGAATTTATGTCAAGTGATTTCAAGGAATTCTATGATAAACATGGGATCAAGAGAGAATACACAATCCCATAAATTCCACAACAAAATGGAGTAGTTGAGAGGCAAAACAGAACAATTCAAAAAATGGCCAGGTCAATGATGAATGATAAGAACATTGGTCAAACTTACTGGGTAGAAGAAATACACACACCAGTCCATGTTCTTAACAAATCCCACCTCAGACCACACAGTGACAAGACACCTTATGAACTATGGTATGGAAGACCTGCTTCAATCAAACACTTCAAAGTCTTTGGGAGTAAGTGCTACATAAAAAATAATAGTGAGAACCTTGGCAAGTATGATGACAGGGCTGATGAAGGCATATTCTTAGGGTATGATACAAACAGTAAATGATACAAATGCTATAATAAGAGGCTTCATAAATTGGTTGATTGTATTGACATAAAAGTTGATGAAGGAATTCCAGTAATAGAGGTGAACAATACTGAATCAACAACAGAGGATATAGATGAAGTTGAAGCTGAAAAGGTCCAAGAATCAGAACAAGAAGACTCTAAGTTAGATGAAGATGAAAATACTCAGGCAAACTCAAATCAATAGACATCATCAAATTCTTCCTCCATAATTACTTAAAAGAATCATCCTGCAAGTCAGATAATTGGTGAAAAAGACAAAGGTGTACAAACCAGGAGAAGGATAATAAAAAACACTGAACAATCACATGTAGCCTTCATATCCATGGTGGAACCCAAGAACTTCAATGAGGCCAGTAAAGACGTAAATTGGTTAAAATTAATGAATGAGGAACTGGACTAGATTGAAACGAACGAAACTTGGGAACTCGTTCCTAGGCCAACAAATACAAATGTAATAGGATCAAAATGGGTCTACAAAAATAAGATGAATGAGTAAGAAAATATTGTAATAAATAAAGATAGATTGGTCTGCAAAGGATATGCTCAAAAAGAAGGACTGGACTTTGATGAAACATTTGTGCCTATAGTAAGATTAGAAGCTATTAGAATGTTTCTTTCCTATGCTTGTCATAAGAAGTTTAAAGTCTATCAAATGGATGTCAAGTTAGCTTTTCTAAATGGAGATCTAAAAGAAGAAGTCTATATGGAACAACTAGAGGGGTTCCAACTGTCAGATAACCTTGACTTTGTTTGCAAGATGAAGAAATCCTTATATGGGTTGAAACAATCTCCTCATGCCTAGTATCGTAGATTGGATACATATCTACGGAACAAAGGGTTCAAGAGAGGAACAAATGACAACAATCTATATATCAAAACAGAGGGTAGCGATTTGCTCATTGTGTTGGTCTATGTAGATGACATCATCTTCGGTAGTAATAATGCTTCACTGGTAAAATGGTTTTCTTCTGCCATGCAGTCTAAATTTGAAATGTCTATGATAGGGGAATTGTCATTTTTTCTTGGCCTACAAATTACTCAGAAGTCTGAAGGAATATTTCTTTCTCAAGAAAAATATCTAAGAGAAATGTTGAAAAGGTTTCAAANATCTAAGAGAAATGTTGAAAAGGTTTCAAATGGAATATTCTAAACCTATGAGCACACCTATGGTCACTGGATGTAATTTAAGAAAGGATGATGACTCACCTGATGTTGATCAGAGTTCATATAGGTCTATGATAGACAACCTATTGTACATCACAACATCCCGTCCAGACATAATGCATGTTGTTGGACTGGTAGGAAGGTATTAGGCCGCACCTAAACAAAGTCATTTGTTAGCCGTCAACAAAATATTCAGATACTTGAAAGGAACAATGGACTATGGCCTATGGTATCCTAAGAATTAGAATTTTCAACTATCAGTCTATTCAGATTCTGATTGGGCTAACTGCGTAGATGAAAGGAAAAGCACGAGTGGAGGTGCATTCTTCTTAGGAGATTCCCTTGTATCATGGTTGAGCAAGAAGCAAGGTTCCATTTCCTTATCAACTACAGAAGCTGAATACATTGCAGCTGCCACTTGCTGTACCCAAGTGTTTTGGATGATTCAGAAACTTACAGACTTGGAGGTAAATTATACTGCACCAATCCCAATCCATTGTGATAATACCAGTGCAATTAGTGTGTCAAATAATCCTGTCTTTCACTCCAAGACCAAGCATATACCCATCAAGTATCACTTCTTGAGGGGACATGTAACCAACTCTGTGGTTTCTTTGCATTACATCCCATCCAAAGATCAGATTGATGATATTTTCACTAAACCGCTTGCACAAGCTCAATTTGAGTATCTACGCCAGAAGTTGGGCATGACCCCGCTATCAAGTTAAGAGAGTCCATCCTATTAGGAGGAGTTTATGTTGGTTGAATATCTGATACCTCCGAAAAATACTGCAACAACTCAGGGGAGGATGTTTTCTTTGACATTGATGTCAAAGGGGGAGAAAAGGAGAGATCCAGATGCTATAGATGGAGATCTCATTAGGACAGTGCAGCCAATCAGGGTTGCCATCAATGCCAAAGGGGAATATAGATGGCATGTTTACAGACAGAAGGCAGAGTATCCTTGTCATTGATGACAAGAACAACGGTGACGATGCAACGTCGATGGAAAGAACAACAACGATGTTGACAGGTTTATAGGCAGAGTGTGCATGGAAATAATAGCAAAGAAGACACAGAAGAGCAAGCTCAAGAATCTCAGGAGGAATAGTGTGAGTATGTATCGATGGAAAACATGCAAGGAGTGAACAATATGCAGGAACAACAAAGATCAGAAGAGATAGCGCTTTACGCTTTCCAGAAGTGCAGCTGAGGTCCAAGAGAAGGACTTGCAGAAGGTTCAAAGGTCGAGGCCTTTGACACTTAGTCATTCTTCCAGGTTGGGAGGAAGCATAATCTCATAAGGAGGAGTGACAGTGGCTGTCGGATCAAAATCCAGTGACCAGAGGAAGCACAGATGAGGAGATCAGATCTCAACTGTTAGATACGAGTGTGTAGACCAACAACTGTTGGATCCTAAGGAAAGTGCACGAGAAAAGTTTCGAAGTCATCAGAACTGTCCATCGTTAGTGATGACACGTGGCGAAGGATCATCATTTCACTGACTGAAAGTTCAAAGGAAGGAGGTGCTCTAATCCCTCGAACTCACAAAATGACCTAAGCTGCAGGATCCAGAGGATACGTGGAGAAATATCATCAGTTCACTGACTAAAAGGTCAAAGGAAGGAGGTGCTATAAACCCTCGAACTCGTGATATGCGAAGTCACGAAATGACCTGAGTTGTAGGATCCAGAGGATACGTGGCGAAAGATCAGGATTTCACTGACTGAAAGGTCAAAGGAAGGAGGTGCAAGTTGTGGGAACTCGCGATATGTGAAGTCGTGAAGTGATCTGGATCATCGGATCACCAAGGATCTGGAGCTATGAAGTCAGAGTCCACTATATTGATCACAACCATCGATTGGAGGGAGATATATCGATCGTTGACATGATATGAAACATTTCGGAGTTTCACGTTTCAGGAGTTTGGAAGAAACTCACAATAGGAGGTTGCGATATGCGAAATCGCGAAACATCCTCATGTTTGGCCCCTGGTCATAGCTTGTGGTCACATAAGAGGAAGAGAAGTGAAGGAGCTAGCATTGCTAAGATCCATTTTGAGTTTCGAGTTTTGGGAGTTTGAAAGAAAATCATAGCAGGAGGTTGCGATATTCGAAATCACGAAATCACTTTATGTTTAGCATTCGGTCACAACTCATGGTCATGTGAGAGGAAGGGGCTAGTCCAGCTAAGCTCCATTTCGATATCGCGGCTTGGGAGAGTCGATATGTCTCATACCAAGATCCCCATGGTCGTGAGTCATGAAGCACCTGTTGGATAGGTGAATGGTCACCGCCAGTGGTCACGTGAAAGGAAGGGGCTTAGCCAGAAGAGCTAGCACCCACTGTGTAGTTTTTCGCAGAAAGGGAAAAGGCAACAAGAGCATGAGAGAGCAGAGGTTCTCTAGGGAACTGCCAGAAACCACTGATTGTTTCTGCACAGAGAATTTGAAGAGGCTTCAGGATGATCGACATAGAAGACAAAGAGTCTCGACTGCTAGATAAGCCAAGGAATTTCAGGATAACGTCTAGTGATGATGAAGAGATTCGGTAATGACAGAGAATATGAAGAGTCTCGACTGCCAGAGAGGCTAAGGAATCTCA
>SNQJ01S0095087.1:0-32508 GCA_010110895.2 Picea sitchensis
AAACACATATTGTACTTTAGTGAAATGCATCCATATAACATTGTTGCACCACTTGCACATTGATTTCAATTTTTTTTCTAGGTTACACTATCCAGGGAAAACCCTTAAGTACTTCCCCTCATTTCAAGGATGGTACCCAGGGTAAAACCTAAAATATTTAGGGCACAAGGTCAATCAACAATAAGGTTCAAATCCATTACAACAATATACTCAGTGAGAGCTTGACATGTCACTTGCAGGAATTGGACTTGAGTTGGAAGGGAAACAATCATTCCTCCCAACCACTCGAGCTAGACCCAATTGATCCCCCCCCAACACACACACACACACACACACACACACACACACACACATATATATGGTAATTATTTATTTCAAAGGAGCACTTCCTTTTTGTCCTACTTTTTTATATTCCAAAAATTCAGATTTAGTTAAGTACCATAGTGAACTCCTAGTCACCTAGGCATTCCCCTAGGATTTGTGCCTTCCTCTTATACTTGAAGGTGTTCCTGCTATTTCTAAACTTGGCAATGGCCCTCTCATAACACATTATAACTACAATCCTTAAACCAAAAGAAACCATAATATCTTCGAGCCTCTTCAAGAGGTTATTTCTAAGAACTACGTCAAAATCTTTTTTGAAATCATCAAAATGATGAAGAAAAATAACCTTCTTGTTTCGAAAATCATCAAGTATAATCTTAAGAATAATTAGATGGTCTAATGTGAAATGTAACTTCATAAACTATTTCCCCCTTAGTTCTTAATTCTATTTCCCCCTTAGTTCTTAATTCATGAATTTCAAGCCACAAGTTACTAGTGTTCTCTAATATTAAGCCATACAACTTATCTAGAAGAGAGTTCATCATCTTAGTCCTATAAATGAAAGGATAGTTTTTGTCACCACTTTTGAAAATCAAAACAAATAAAACATTCCGCCCAAAACATAGAAATTCCTTCTTTAAATACTAAATTAATATAATGAACACATATAACTTAAAAAAAATTATTATCATTTAATAAATTAGTATATCTATATGATCATTTATATTTGTTAACAATTATGAAGGCCAACATCATGATTCCGCAAAAAAAAATGATATTTTGTTGATTTTTGTTGAATGATTTTTTCTTCAATCTAATTGAATTGTTGAGTTTTGATGAAGAATGCATTGAGTTTAAATGTTTTATATAGATAATGATGATGACCATCATGATGATTAATGTCCATTAAAATCATAATTTATCTTAATATAACCTTTCAATAATTAATTGGTTTGAAACGCTTTAAATAAATATATAATTTTAATTTTTTAATTAAAAGTAAATAAATATATAATTTTAATTTTTTAATTAAAAGTAAATTATTTAATGTATTTAAAAAATACTTAAGATATATTGCTCAGTAGAGGATTCTTTGTAAACCATTGTCCTTTTTTATGAAATATTTTATAATTGTCTTCTTTATTTTCTTTTACGGGGATTGAAATATGTTAAGCTTCTCAGAGTTATTTATATTTATGTTTTTTTATAAATTGTTTGGTTAATGAGAACACATATGTATTTGATAAAGGAATGAGTTAATAAGTTGAGAATTATTATTATTATAATTTTTAATTATTTTTCTTGTAGTAAATTTTTGCAATGGTTTACTCATTTTTAAATTTTGATTATTTAGATTATCTTAAAATGGATTAAAACATTTAACGATAAAGTTTTATGGTTAAAGCTTTTATCAATCAAATAAAATCATAATTTTCGTCAAAATTCTTATCAAAGAAAAAAATAAAATTTGTCCACTAGTGAAATTACTCATTTAAGGGCTATCAGGTGTGAGGTGGGGTTATGATTATCTATAATATCAATGGAAAATCTGTAGCTTCATATTCTTGGAGCCCATGCCTCTCTTCCAATAACTTGGTAGAAGTCTATAGACTATATTAGGGATTGAAAATCACCAGAGCACATAACATTCAAAATTTGATAGTGATTGGGGATTCATTAATAATCATTAGAAATATGATTAGGGGAACTAATTCATTGGATGCTAGGATTGCCTCAACACTTTGTCGGATTAGACACCTCATTTCCTTTTTCTCTCATATAAGTTTTTTTCATATTTTAAGAAGCAACAATGTCAAAACTAAACTGATAAAGACTGACATCCCTAACCACATTGAGGAAAATTGGGACCTTAGTCATTAAGCATGAGGATACTTTAGAATACATCCCTTAACATTAAATTATGACACTTGGCAATCAAATTGTAAGGTTTGTTTGTATGGTAATGCTTGTAGATTCACTTAAAGAGGTTTAGAAGCAAAATAAAACCATTTAAAATAAAGTTCTCTATTTCTACTAGTTTAGTTTTTAGTTAATGTATTTCAAAGTACTCAAGATATTATGCTTATTATGTAGATTCTATATTCATCATTTTGATTTGAACTTAGCATATTTCAAGAGCTTCCAAGTTTTAGATGTATTGCTAGATAACTTTTTGTTTTTTATATGTAATCAAATGTGCAATTTTTCTTCTATACGTAAACTATGTTGCAATTTTGTTTGCAATCTTTTATAATATAAATACACCAATTTTAATTAAAAACAAAAAAATTAACTTACTCATTTTACAAATTACCATCAATTCATGACATATAAGAAAACACTAGAATATGAGAGAAATGTGATACATTATTTTTCCCAAAATGATTATATACCTTAACAATTATAATCATTTATGACTTTTCTAATCATTAATAATATGATGTTTAATAACTACAATTTTATTTAGTGTATTGTCATCTAAAATTTTTCAGCTCAAGATTCAAAATATTTAATATTTAAGGTAAATAAATTATTTATATTGGTTAATTATACCATAAGGTGTTTAGACTGTGAAAAATGAATTACCAAGATTAATTGTAAATATTTTGAAAGAACTACAAAGTTATTATTTTTTTTCGAGGAAATGTAATTGCGGAAAATCTTTCGAATACTTCCCCATGATTTATTGATGATAAGTGGGGTAAACCGTTGGCCTTGATTACAGGGCCTCACCCTAAGAAAATCAAGAGAGTCGAACCCGTGACATGTTTAACAAACATGATAAACTCACATCTAACTCTAGACCAATTGAACAAACCCTCGAGACTAAAAAAATACAAAATTATATAAACTTTAATTATTATATTCTTTATATAATATATTAAATTGCAAATCTTTATCTTCACTTCCACTTTTACTTTCACTCTTGAATTTTTAAAACCATTTTATATGTTTTTATTCTAAACTATAAAAAGTTCCATTTTCTTTTTCCTTAAAAGATGTTATTAAATATATATTTCAATGACATAATCTCTTGTATAAATATGTTATTAAATATATATTTCAATGACATAATTTCTTGTGCTTTTTCCTTTCTTGAATTTTCTTTCTTGAATTTTTAATGGTATTCATCTCATTTTCAAACACGAAGACCACTTATTTCCTAATAATAATTTTAATTTTTTGTGCTTTTTCCTTTCTTGAATTTTCAATGGTATTCATCCCATTTTCAAAGACGAAGACCACTTGTTTTCTAATAATAATTTTAATCTCTTGTACTTTTTCCTTTCTTGAATTTTCAATGGTATTCATGTCATTTTCAAAGACAAAGACCACTTATTTCCTAATAATAATTTTAATCTCTTGTGCTTTTCCCTTTCTTGAATTTTCAATGGTATTCATCCCATTTTAAAAAACGAAGACCACTTATTTCCTAATAATAATTTTAATCTCTTGTGCTTTTTCCTTTCTTGAATTTTCAATGGTATTCATCCCATTTTCAAAGACGAAGACCACTTATTTCCTAATAATAATTTTAATCTCTTATGCTTTTTCCTTTCTTGAATTTTCAATAGTATTCATCCCATTTTCAAAGACGAAGACCACTTATTTTCTAATAATAATTTTAATCTCATGTGCTTTTTCCTTTACCATTTTCAAAGACGAAAACCACTTATTTTCTAATAATAATTTTAATCTCTTATGCTTTTTCCTTTCTTGAATTTTCAATAATATTCATCATATTTTCAAAGATAAAGACTACTTATTTCTTAATAATATTTTTCAATGATATTCATCTCATTTTCAAAAACAAAAACCACTTATTTCTTAAAAATAACGGAACCATCTAACTAAAATAATWTATRCTACATTATTAAAAAAATATTTTAAAATTTGAAAAATCMAAAAAATAATGATAAAAAAAATCCAACCAAAATTCATTTCGTTTATGACAAAGTTCAATRCAAACAAAATCATGTTGCCATATRAAAAAAAAAACCTTTTATAACAACAAAATGATCTTTAACATAACTTAAATTATGATATCACATCACATTTTGACCATTTTTAACTGACACCCTYAATATATTATACCACCTATCACATTTTCTTWATATATTATACCACCTATCACATTTTTAAGATTATATTTCATCAAAAACACTCTGTACAAACTTATAATACACCTTGTCATTTGTTAACATTATATTTCTTCTATCCCAAACCCTCGTGTGCATGAAGATGCTGTAGTAATTGCCACATTTCACTTATGACAAAGTTCAATACAAACAAATTAAATTGCCACATAAAAACAATAAGAAAATCTTTATTATAATGTCACATCACATTTGACCATTTTTATGACACCCTTAATATATTATACCACCTATCACTTTGCACATGTTCATTTTTAAGATTATCTTTCTTCAAAACCACTCTCCGCAACCTTATAATATGCCTGGTCTCTCATTTTTTAAGATTATTTTTCATCAAAACAAGTATCCCAAACCCTCATGAGCATGACGATCTTATAATAAAGGAAAGCAAAAATAATAATAATATATCCATGGAATGATTCTCCACTTTGCGGATACTCTCTAACGTGAGTGCGTGTCACCAGAACAAGAGCATGCGACATAACACGTAATAAAGTGATTATAAAACAAACGATGCTTCTCTTTATCGATGAATCCAAATACGTAATTCTTAAGTCGGTACACTATATTGTTTTATATTAACAAGTCAACAAAGTTAAACATGGTATGAAAGCATTGTGAAGAATATATTCGAAAATTGTATTTAATACATTTGAATATTGTTTTATTGTTTTTATGAAGAAATGGATTCAACATTTTTGAATATTTATAACGCAATTACATTGTGTAATATTAATATTTAATATATGTCATTTTATCAATTAAAAATAATTTCGGTTTCGATTAGAGTTTAAATTAAAATGTTGATTTCTTTCTTATTATTTTGAATGGTCAAAAAAATTAATTTTGTTAAATATTTAAACTACAATTAAATAGAAATTATACATTGATTTTAGTTATGTTGCATCTTCGTAATAATATAATGAATAAGAAATATCATACATATTAATGCATGGTGATCCATTTTTACGAATTTGCTTGCACGATCATGTCTTAGTGGTCTTTATGGCCAATGTGTTACGGGGAAAATCCCCTATGGCTATCTATTAAAGCCACAAAAGAGTGTTGACTGTTTAAAGATCAAATTGGATCCCAAGAAAGCAATCAAATATTTGTAACTAACTCGATCAATTAACTAACTACTACTAGTAAGGAAAAAATAGACATATTGGGTGTCCTAAGTCTGATGAAGATATCATGGTTGAAAACCTATCGTGCTCCTTCCAAACTATTCCTTTGACAACCTGCAAAACACTCAAGTAGAAAACTACAAAGGACAATCATTATATAATAACTAACTTTTATGATAATGATCGAAAACAAAGATAATTGCAACAATTAGTGTTCCAAGAAATAAGATATTCAAACACGATCATCATATATTAAGAACACAAGTATTTCATGGGAAAGAGGTATCGTTATTATTTGATAATAGAATATAGGTAGTTAGCACTTGCACATGATGTGGCACTACTTTGAGAACAGACTCCAGGTCCCTCCACCCAAGCCACTGACTATAAGATGCTCCTATGACTATGATGCTTATGTAGACCCAAAGAAGACAAAGAGAAACTTCTTAGTTAGATATATGATGCATGGAAAAGGCTAGAAACATGGGTTTCTAGATTTGAGGATATGAATCAACAATAGGGAAAATAAGGGCTTGCAGAAAAGGTAGGAAATTGAGAACATAATTTTTCTTCAAGTATGATTGATTTCTCCTCGTGCCTTATGTTCAATTTATACCATCTCCAAGTGGTTGGAGTGACTGCAATTAGTTATGTATGGCTAACAGGGGTCAGGAACCGGTTAAACCCATGAACCCTACCCAAAAATATGGAAAATTATATTTTTTTGAGAAAATTTAAGATTATGTGACTTTTAATGGAGCAACATGTGTATACACACCTTGCATAGTTGTTAGGATGCATACATGTCAATTTTTATTTTTTTTGAATAATCTAGAGGATGTAAAGGGATATTAATGTCTGCAAGTAGGACATGGAAAGGCCAATCAAGTCATCAATGCATATGTGGTAGAAATTGATGTTATAACATATGCCCCCTAATGTGTGAGGTCATAAGAGAAACTCATGGCCATAATACATTATAAATTCGGGAGGTAAAGATGCAGTAGGCCTAGGTGAAGGTCGCCAAAATCTAGTTCAAGAAATAATATACAACAAAAAACAAGTAAGAATACTCTCTTCCCAAGGCAGGCATACCCATACTTAGGAGTGACAAAAGCATGGCCACCAAATCAAGTACACTGTGGATCCATGAAATATGTATATATAGAAGCAATGATCATGGCCACGAAAATTAATACATAGTGGATCCATGTCAAAAAGAGCTTATAGCCATGAAAGAGATACATAGTGGATCTATGTTTCTGAATCAGAGGAGGATATTTGGAAACAAGAATTGAATAAACTGATGATTCGAAAAGTCCTTAGACGTTATTTATTCTTTAATACAAATAATCATCTAACTTGATTTCGAAATAATAATGATCATTTGACTGATTGCATAATACATGTAAATTTAATTATATATCCAAATCCACTTTAAAGAAAAATAACTTGCAACATGATTGAGTGAAATAGAACAACAATAATATGCCACATACACAAGTTTGTTAATAGAGTTCACCCAATTTGGGCTACGTCTCCGGGTCCGTTTCCAATTGAGACCGCTTTATTAATGCTCAAATGCTTTTTTTTACAATGACCTTTTACACGTTGCTCAAACTTAGAAAACATATTGCACCATCAAATTCCTTGCGAAATTCTGAGAAAAATGAGTATAAACCTCATATAATTCCGTTAAGGAACCCATTGGCTTGCATTATGGTGCAATCCCCAAGTCTTGATACACTTTGGAATGAACTTCGAGGCCAAATACGTACTCTTCTGTCATATTTGTGTGCCTTGTCTCAATCCACATCCTAGTTAAATAGGGCGTGGGCCCTATCTTTTGTCCGATCTTTTGCCAAACCTTCAATGTAATATTGTTGGACCCTCTATAATAGGAGGCACCCTTGGTGTAAAGGCGAGGGAATTAGTATAATATACGGTGGCTTACAAGGTTGAACCTCGTCGACCACGCCATGCATTATGACATTTTGTTGAACCACTCATTAAATATAGTCGTGGCATTATCCAAAGTTTAAACCTGTGTTAATTTAGGCATGGTTTGTTGGCATATGTTAATACCATGGTCAGATGATGGTTATATTGGATAGTATATGAACCAAGTGTTGGGGGCTTATCCCTCGACCCGTTTTCCCCGTGAACTAAACCAACAATCAAACTTAAATATATTTTATGTTGCAAACGATTAAGTTGTAACCGTGTGGTATAATGTTAACCCATTGGATTAGCAAGGAGGAGATCTGGGTTCGATCCTCTAGGCTCACAACCATATTTTGTTTGACCTTGTGCAAAGAAGGCCAATGGGAGGTTTCCACGTGGCAACCTCTCATTGGTCCATGTGTGCAAATTATTACCACGTGTCAACAACTGGTCCACATAAATTGTATGATCACCATATCACCTTCCTAGTCAATCGTACAATGTGCCATGTGGTGCTTTGTGATGTTTCCAAGTTAACATCATACGGAATGTATGGTCATGCCATGTTTCACCCTTCTAGTGGTGATACAAGTCACCTTGATTTTGACTTTTTCCCCATGTTGACCAAAACATTGACCAACCATAACTTTTGCATATGAACTCCGTTTGAGGCGATTTTTGCGTTGTTGGAAAGCTATTGTCGAGATCTACACAATGAAGACATTTTTCAAGAGAATATAAGATGATCAAATGTTTATCATTTCTATATCCTCCTGGACCTATGTTAGCATTCCAGATCCTCCTGGATCATTCCTCCCCATTGGAATCCTTTTGGACCAACAAAAGTTTTGGTTACTTAACAACTAAGTGAAGGTAAAGACCCCTCACCTTTCTGATCTCGATCCAATTTTATTTTCTTGATTTTTCTCCTTTCATACTAGCTCGAATATATTCCATATGACGTCGCTATGAAGTCCCGATTCTTCTATCGAGAATAACATCTTCATGTAGCTCGTGTAAGTAATATGGAGAAAAATGTTAGCCTCTTTCTCATATACAATCATAAAGTCTTAGTATACCACCTTTGTATATTTTACATACTAGGATATAGTTGTAATCCTAAGTGTGTTTCTAGATTCTTATATTGTCTCCTCCTACCTTATCTCCTGATGAGGTGTCGATGTGAGAACAATTGAGGTGGTTTCATTATTGTATTGTATATTTGTATCATTAAGATGAATATAATGTTGAGAATTATGGCTTGAGGCCTTTTCTACCAATCTTCTTGTCCTAATATTCTTATGCTCAATTTCTTCAATTGGTATCAGAGCACATTTGATCTTAAGTGGCCTAGTAATCATCCCATGATAGTGTCTTGTGGATTCCATTAAAGATCCAATGATGAAGCTCAAGGATAAGAAGCATGTACGCTAATTGAAGCACATATGCATATACACCCACGAGTTTGCAGGAAAGTCAAGATAGTGGGAGAGGGCGTGACAAATTTCAAGCAAGGAGCAGCGCGCATATGATCCACTATTCTCACTAGCAAATTATTTTGGGCATTAACAACATGATGAAACGAGTTGTGAATTCATGACGGAGCCATCAAATCTGAAGCATGAGATCTAGGCGCTCACAGTGAGGTCGATCTGCCCAACAAATGATACGAGTTTTTTGGTTTTGAAGCTAATTTAAATTGTTGTTAAATAATTATAATTGTTTTCTATTGGATATGAGCGATAGATCTGCATGATAGATCTAACTCAAGCCTGTGTCTGTTGTTATCAATTTTTGAGTCATTTTTTGTTTTAAATCGACGGTGCCACTCTTTATAATGAAATCAGTCATCCTTAAGAGCCAATGCATTGTGGTTGTTTATTATATCTGAAAATGGCTTAAAGATCTTCCCAACAATTAGTGATATGTGAAATTCAACCTAGAAGGATGGTACTGCCATATAAAGTTAATAGATTTTTGCACCAAACTCAAGTTTTTCAAATATCATTATTCCATATAATTGAAGAACACTTCAACCAGTGTTGATAATCCAACCATTACAACCAGGTAGACATGACCTCTTTGATCTACAATTGGGATACAAACAAATTCAAGTGGCACGAGTAATTACAAGTATATGCAGTCCAATCGATGATGAAATCGGGTGGGGTGCTCCATATGCTCACGGAAAACGAAAACGAATCTGTGTAGTTTGAAGTCGTTGCATGTAAACAATGCCAGCAAAGAAGAGGCTCACAGCCTCTTAGTGAGAATTTGACGCGAATTTTCTAGATGAGATCTGGATTCACTATTTTTTCGAGCTTTAAATTAAGTTTTTATTCTCCAAATTTGGGGGTTTCTGCTGCAATTTGGAGCAGAAAACATGACATCTGCATATGGAGATAAAATGACGACCTTTGAGGACTTTGAGAAGGAGAGCCAGTACAGATACGTTCGAAATCGAGCTCGAATCCTGATATTCCATTGATTGATTCTCCCACAATGCAGTGAAATTGCCAGATGTTGTCTTTGTTATTCCTGTTTATGCTATCGAGTGCTTGGGAAGCGAATCTTGAGATTTAGGAACTTCTGTTAACCAGATCATACCAGCATCCTCCTTTGAGGGGCATTTGGTTTCGGCATCATTATTATCACATCAATCCACTTTCATAGGCAGTGTTATCTCCTCACGATATGGATTCAAATTTTTCCCTTTGTTGAAGAAAGCCACATAGACGTGGACATGGCGTATACACTGAGAAAATACAACAAAAAACTGAAAATTGGCATGATTCTTTGCGTGAATCCCTAGTTGTTCACCTTCACCACTTGCCCAATTTATCCTAGCCATTTGAAAATGCGTGGGCAAATTGTAAATCAAACAAAACTGCCAGTTGGAAAAGATACATTTGGTTTTTAGACATTATTTATCCCATATTTCTGTCTAAAATAGGTTACTTTTCATTTATATTGAAAACTGGTCCATTATAAAATAAATAATGGTGGTAAGAGAACTTATAATGCATGGAAGGATGTTGTTGAAATCCTTTAAAATTGTAAATCAGCCAACAGTGAAGGACCTCATAGGGATTTTGAATTGGTTTCATGCCTTTATGGCATAATAAAATTCCTTTTAAGAGTTTGATACCTTAGTGGTTTTAAAAAGTTGAAATAAGGTGTGAGAGAACATTGATAAATGTTTTGATGTGCGAGGGAGATTATAACTTTTTGATTCAAAAGGAGAAAATTTTTGATATTATTAAGGGTCTTTTATCTCTTCATTAAAAAGGAGAACAAATCAAAAGACCATATTTTATTGTAATCATACAAATGATTTATTTTGTGTGTTCTATCATTGAAGACCATCGAACGATCTCTTATTGTATTTGGGCACGGGCACGCAATTATGATCACAACAAAGGATCGTATAATAAAATTGTATTTGGCTCTCGTGTCCTAGATCCACCCGAAATTGAATAAGGGGATCTTAGGTACACCTTGCATAGTGTGTTTTGGTGAATATTTTCATCGTTGGTTTATGATGTTTATGTCTAGTTTTGACATAATCAATTGCAAATATTATTTAACGCAACACACAAATACACATAAAGCAAGGAAATTCAAGCATAATTCATGTTATTCAAGCACAATCAAAGCACTCAATCAAGCATCGTATTGAAGAAATCAAGTCGTTAACCACATCAGTAATGGACAAATCAAATTTTTCAAACTCAACACATCATGGAGCATTTGAAGTTAAATTGTAACTTGCAAACAATGTTTGTTATAAGATTACTTGATCAAGTTGATTTGTACTTGCAATAATGTGTTTGTAAGTTTACTTGTATTTTTGAAATCAAGTTGAGTTGAATTGGATTTGTCATAAGGTGCATTCTCGGTTGAGCCCAACACCCAAGAGTCTATTGTCATTTTGAGTCGAAATTGACAAGGTTGAGTAGTTTAACTCAAATCATTGTAATCAAGTTTTTGGGTGCATTTTCGGTGGTATCCGACACCCTCAACTTCCTGGAAGAAATTTCAAGTGAGAGAGTACAAGCGAGCGTGTTCAAATGGAACGAAGTCATGAATTATTAGAGTTTCTAAATACTCTAATAAACACCACTAAAGACAACCTAATGATAATGAACAAAGAAAATCTTCAGTCAGTGCTAACTTGTTTGCAAGTAACACAAGCTAAAGTTAGACTTCTACAAACACAATCCCAACTAATGAATGATGAGTTGATAAATCTCAAAAATCAACAACCAATGAAGTTTTCTGAACTATTTTTTGTTCATAACAACCCTCTCTATGATGATGATGAAGACGATGATGATTTTGATCAACAATCAATGAAGGAACAAATCAACAAGTCAACTTCAGAAGCAAATTCCAATGAAAATGAATTTCAAACACAAGATGCCAAAACACAAAATGATACAACAAGTATAAGTGAAAGTAAATGTGAAGCACGTCATCAAGTACAACATGATCTTTCCAAGCTCATCATCAAACCTTGGGAAGAATTACACTTCAATATAAATTGACATGGCTTAGGATATGAAAATCAAAACAGTTTTCATATTCCAAATTACTCCAAACCAAATTTGTTTGTGAGCACTAGATTCCTTCAAGAAAATTCAATTTCACCTATTCAATTTCAACATCAGAATGATAAGTGCGAACATTGTAATCGAGTTGGTCATAAGGAGAATCAATGTTTTGATCTCCATCCTTTCCAACATTGTAGCAAGCATAACCATTTTTCAGACAGATGTTCAACACTGAAGAAACCTAGAAGATTGAAGATTCACTATGAGTGGACTGATCGTTGAAGATGGTCATCAACAACCAAGCGACTATATAAGTCTTACCGAAGAATAGAATCTCGAGTAAAGACCAATATTGTATCATATAACATTTTTGTACCTCACATAAGTGGTCCCCTTATGGCGTAGCTTTCGAGCATGTCCTTCATGAGATGAGATAACATGTGTTTAATTCCACATGCCCACTTTTTGTTGTACTCATATGGAAGAAATATGGTACTCTATTGAGCCTAGAAGGGGGGAGTACAATGATGAAACTCTCATGCACCTTAAGGGGGGGAGTTCAAAATTCTAGTGACGATGGTTCATGAAACCACTTGTGGTCTCTCCTTTTAACTCACAAAGGGGGGAATTGATGATGGAATTGAAGATGGTTGTCAGACAGAAAGTTTCGACAACATACTAACATCAATTATGCTCTTGTATATCTTGAAGTGTTTGACTGCCTTTGACTTCTTCCTGAGAAAGAAAATGACAATCATTCTTGTGTATTCATCAACCAAACGCATAAACCATTGTTCATCATTTAATCCCTTCATCCTTTTTGGTCCACATAGGTCAGTGTCTACAATATCCAATGGTGTTTTCGTGGAGTACTCTTTTGATTTGAACTCGGTCTTGTTTTTTTTTCCTTGTAGACAATGTTCACATAGAGTATTTGTTGGCTTTGAGATCTCAGACATTTCTTTTATGGCTTCTTTTCTTTTTATCTTGACAAGGCTATCAAAGTTCATGTGACCCATTCTTTTGTGTCAGATCCAACTTTCATTTTCCTTTCTTAAGAAGCATCTTTCCTTTCCAATTTCATTCAGGACATATACGATGCTTGGGGTTCTTATAATTGTAGCCACCAACTTCCCTGATCCTTCTTTTCTTTTCTCGCATTTTTCTGAGTCAAACAAAATTTGGTGTCCTTGATCACACATTTGACTTACACTTACTATATTTTTCTTCATATATTCAACCAGTACAACATTTTTTACCTTGGCATCTTTTCTTCCAAGCTTAATCATGCCTCTACCTACAATGTTGGTTGAGTTATCATTTCCAAATTAAATTGATCCATATCGTTCCTTCTTCAAGGCCAGAAAAATGTTCTTGTTACCTGCCATATGCTTCAAACAACCACTGTCAACATACCACCCACTTTTCTTGTATTGTGCTTGTAGAAAAAGCAACCATTCTTCAGTGTTGAATTGATCCAACTTCCTTCTCCGTATCCTTTATGGTTCACGTTTTATATTTTTCTTTGGTTCCCTTGGAGGAACATTCAGTCAACAATATTTGGCCATGTGTCCTAAATTGTTGCACTTGTAGCACTCTAGTTCATTACTCAGTGAACCAAAAATGTTGTAATTTATGTTATGTGCTCCATGTGACTTTCTAGGATAATTGTTTTTTGAATATCCTTCATAGTTGCTTATGTTCTTGGCATAGACTCTATAGTTTGCATCTTTGTGTCCAAAATTGTTACAAGAATAACATAAACCAAGAAAAATAGTTTGATACCTGGATGTAGGGGATCTTTTGAATGGTTTTTCTCTTCTGTAGCCTTCTTCTTCTTGAGATGTTGTTGATTGTTGATTATGTGTTATGAATATTTTAGGTGGTTCAATTCCTCTATGAATTTCTTTCTTGATTCTTCCTGTATTCCTCTTTCTTGATAGTACCTCTGACTATTTCTGCATATTTTCTCAGTTTTTCTTCATGGTCTGTCGTCTTGGAGCTCAAACCTTTTTCAATTTGAATCTGTTTGTATCCTATCCTGGACTTGTCATAGTATTTCCTTTGACTGTTGATGATCTCATTCAATATTTGGTGCTATTCTGCTTCATACATTTCTTCTGAATATATTTTCTTAAAGTGACTATTTTTGCTTCCAAGATTTCATTCATGTTCTCCTATTCTTCTAATTGACTTATGAGTGTTTCTTCAATCCTTATGTCTTCTTCTACCTGTATTTTTAATTTTGTGATTATCCGCTCAATTTCTTCAGAGTTGGAGTTATGATATCCTTCTTTGATCTTTAATTCTGCTTTGAGTGACTTGTTTTTCTTTCTTTCTTTCCTTAGTTCTTCTAAGGCACTGATCAATTATGTTCTGAGATCAAATTCGCCTTCTTCTTCATAATATTATACTAACATGAAGAGTATTATATCTGAATCACTATCACTATCATCATCCTCGTCCGATGAGGAGATTTCTTCCTTTGAGTAGAAACGTTTCTTGAAGAATTTCATTTTGTTTCTTCTCTTCTCTCCCTTTTGATTTTTCTTTTTCTTCTTAGGATATTCTTTTTCATCACTACCTTTATTATTAGAATAAGAAAATTTAAAAGAAAAAAGACCAACACTATCACAATTAAAACATTTCAATGGAAGCATACCTTTGTACTTGTTGGGTCCTCTTTTCAACTTTCTTACAAATTTTTCCACTTCATCTTCCTCTAAATCATTGCCAGAGTTGCAATCTGGTTTTGAATTTTGCTTGTTCTACTTATTTGTCTTCTTGGATTCCTTGAACTCTACTTCCTTCGTGACTGGGTTCTCTTGTTCTATCATCATTTCATAAGCTGTGAATATTCCCTGTAGCTCATCCATGCTCAAACTATCCATATTGTTTATTTCTTCATGGGATGATATATTATGATCAAATCTCATAGGAAGAGATCTTAGAACCCTTTGAATGACCATTGATTCATAAACTTCTTCTCCCACTCATATAATAGTGTTCACTATTTCGTCCACTCACAAAAATTAGGTTGCAATGTCTTCAGCTTCCTTCATCTTCAATTGCTCAAACTTAGCTCTAAGGATTTGAAGCTTAGCTCCTTTGACTTTGGTGTCTCCTTCGTAAATATTTTGAATTTTATCCCAAATATCCTTCGTAGTGTTGTAATGCATAACTTTGACAAATACTGAATCATCCAGACTACTCAGAATGGTTCCTTTATCCTTTGAGTCATTTTCGATGAGTTTCTTTCCATCTTTGTCAGTTGGGGGAGTGGTTGGTGTTGCATATCCGTCTACTACTGACTACCAAACATCAAATCCCTATGCATGTAAAAAGGTTTTCATCCTTTTACTCTAGAATGAATAATTCTGACCATCAAACCTTGGTGCTCCAATCTTAGCGAATTCCATGATCTCCTTCCAGTGGCTAAATTATTTCTTGAAGGACATGCTTTGATACCAATTGTTGGAATACTAGGGGGGGTGTGAATCAACATGATCACTTATTACCAATTTTAACAACACTATATATTATTCAAATTTATCAATAGTGTTCAATGATTATCATTAACATTCAATATATCATCAGTAGTGCATAATAAACAACCATAGGAACACAGTAAACTAGAGTTTACATGGAAACCCAAATGGGAGAAAAACATAGAATGTTTTTCTTATATATCAAAGAATACATTCATTGGATGCACCAACTTCCCAATTCTCCAATTGAAACTGGAAGGAGGCTACAAAATCCAACCTTAAGGAAGCTACAAATCCTTTAATTCTTCGTCTCCAACCAAAAGGAGGCTACAACCCCTTGATTCTTAGACTCCAACCTAAAGGAAACTCCAACTCCATGATTTCTTCGGCTCCAACCAAAAGGAGGCTGCAACCCCCTTTCCTTACCCCGTCATGCCACCCTGAAATATAAGTGTAGACCAAAATGTCACTACCACTGATATTGTCACTACCTTTGATAATAAATATGTGATCAACCTGTCATCCAACCTGTCACTGTCTCATCAACCTATAATTGATCATCAACTTGTAACTGTCACTGTCACATCAATCTTGTAACCAATTATCAACTATGCATCAATTGCGCATCAACATGTAATTTGTCATTGTCCCTGTCACTATATCTATCAATTATCAACTAGATCCACTCATATAGATCATATCAACATCAAGCATCCAAACCATGCACCTCAATCATGCATAATACCATGTACCATAATATATGCCTCAAATATATGCCATGATCACAAATATGTGCCTCTAACAATGAACCATAAAAACCATATACATGTACCAAGGATATGTCTCAAGCATGTATCAATAACACCAAAACATGGACCTCAACCGTATGCAACCATATACCAAAAGGGACTCCAAGACATGCCTCAAGCATGTGTCATACAATCCATGATACAAGCCTTAACTAAACATATAAAAGACTTTCCTTGGCTCAATTATAAAACATAGTTCATTGGCTCTTATTTCATCCATTTTATGAGGTGTTAACCTTATAGTTTGAGTGAGCTTAAGAGAGGGAACATGGTTCTCTCTTTATTTTTTAGTGGCCACTCTTCTAGTAGCTATATTTTTACTTTCAACTTTCCTATTGTTAGAAAAACAGGATCGTGGAGCAATAAAATAAAATAAAATGTGGAAATAAAATACATAAGATACACAATAAAATAGAGACATGGATATACATGGTTCAACAAATGTGGGCTACATCCACTAGAGAAATTTCTAGGTCCTTCCTTTATCATTATCTAGAAAATAAAGGGATACAACCTACAACACACCCATTGTAACTTCCTCTTCTTTCTCTCATAGTCTCCTCTCTCATAATACAATATTCACAATGATACATAGCCGCAATAAATTTCCCTCATAAAAGAGGGTTTCCTTCTAGGAAAAAAAAAACCCTAACATAACTTCTACAGTCAGAAATGCGACCTTATAATGAACAGTCCAGATTTACTATGAAATTACAATATACATTTACAAGGAAATTTTTCCTTCAGGGGACTGTTTTCCCCTAGACCCCGCAAGAGGGGAAAGCCCCTCCCTACACTCCCTTGCATGGAGGAGTGTACATTCTTCTAGGGTGTAAAGTCTTCATGGGGTATAAACATGACTAAAAACAAAAGCCTCTGAATTAGGAAGATAATTAGGCTCCACAACCAATAATCTCCCACTTGGAGATTGATCTCAACAACTCCATCGTTGTTGTATATGATGGAATATGATCCTTATTGGAGCTGGAAAATTTCTCATCTTCACCTTCATGCTTGAAGACCAATGGAAACTGAGCAGGAACTCAGTTTCTCCCTGGTTACTCTCTTTGTTAACATGTCTGCAGGATTCTGGCTAGTGTGTATCTTTTCCAACTTCAAATGTCCACCTTCCAAGATGGATCGTATGAAATGGTATTTGAGTTGGATATTCTTATTCTTCAAATTGAAGGTTGAATTCTTTGCAAGATGAATGTCACTCTCATTATCACAATACAACCTGCTATTCTCCTGCTTCTTTCTGAATTCCTCCATAAACCTATGTAACCAAATCATTTATTTACTAGACTCTGTAGCAACAATATACTCTACTTTTGTTGTTGAAATTGCAATAACCTTTTGCAGTTTATAAATCCAACTTACTATTGTTCCACCTATAGTAAAAACATACCCTGTGGTGCTCCTCCTACTATCTTTATCACCTGGCATATCTGAATCAATATATCCATGTAGAATAGTGTCTGAACCTCCAAAACATAATGCATGAGTAGAAGTACCTCTCAAATACCCAAGAATCCACTTTACTACCTCCCAATGTTCTTTACCTAGATTTTTCATATACCTGCTCACAACTCACACTGCATGTGCAATATTTGGTCTTGTGCAAACCATCACATACATCAAGATGCCAACTTCTCACGAATAATGGACCATGGACATGTATTCTATCTCCTCATGTGTCTCGGGACACATTTCCTTAGTTAATTTGAAATGGTTGGCCAAAGGTGTAATGACTAGTTTTGCATTCTACATTCTAAACCTCTCCAACACCTTCTCTATATACTCACCCTGAGACAATGTCAATTTGTGATTTTTCCCGTCTCTTGTTATTCTCATACCAAGGATTTTCTTTGTGGCACCAAATTCCTTCTTCGCAAATGAACTAGCTAATTTCTTCTTGAGCACATTTATATCCTTCATATTAGACCTTGCAACAAGCATGTCATCTACATAGAATAGAAAGATAATATAGCTTCCATTTTCTAGCTTTTTAAAATAAACATAGCGATCATAAAGACATCTAATATAACCTTGTTCTGTCATTAACATGTCAAAATTCAAATACCACTACCTTGGAGCTTGTTTTAGGCCATATAAGCTCTTCTTCAACCTGCATACAAAATTTTCCTTCCCTTTGACCTCATACCCATGCGGCTGCTGCATATAAATCTCTTCCTCCAAATACCCATGGAGAAAATTTGTTTTTACATCTAATTGTTCAACATGTAAATATTCGACTACCACAAGACTTAAAATAGTACTAATTGAAGTCATTTTAACAACAAAAGAAAATATTTTATCAAAATCTATACCTTTCTTTTGTGCAAACCCCTTTAAAACAAGTCTAGCCTTATACTTCTTTTTGCCTCCATCTTCTTCCTTCAACGTGTAAACCCATTTATTCTGTAATTCTCTTTTTCTTGTAGGAAACTGAACCAAATCCTAAGTCTAGTTATTTACGAGGGAATCCATTTCCTCTTTCATTCCTTTCTCCCACTTCTTTTTAGTGTCTACCTGCATTACCTCTTCATAACATTCTGGTTCACTAGAATCAGTCAACAATAAATAATACAATGAAGGAGAGTATCGTTCAAGGGTTTTACTTAAACTGGTAGATCTTATAACAACACTTGTAGGAGTTTGAGGTACCTATTGCTCCAATTGTTGTATATTTTTATTTTTTGGTACTTTTGGAATTTATTTTTCAGTGATCTTTGTTGAGTCCCTCTTTTGACATATATAATGCACTATCTTACCTTGTATCTAAGCCTTTTTCCTATGATATGAGCATATACTTGACTATTTTTCTCCCACACACATACCTAATGATCGTTTTCATGTTCACAAGAGGTAATTGATGATTTAAAGCATGTTTTGTTTAACTTTCTTGAATTAATTCGATTAAAGTGTTCTATTTTGTATAGTCCTAATAGTTTGACTCATGAGTAGCCTATCTGGTACTTGCCCTATTTTGGTACTACTAGACGTCATGCAATCTGGTACTAAATCTATTCCGGTACCCAAGGCAGTTTTGATCCGGTACTATCTGTTCCGTATCCATTCCGGTACTGTTTGTTCTATGTCCATTCTGGTACCAGACTTGTGACTGTGTGTATTCCGTTACCAAAACCTTTGTTTCCAGAATGTTCCAGTTGGACCAATAGGGTGGTTAAGATTTCGAGAAGGCAGTTGAGAAGAAGCTCCCAAATCAGTTTTCCAGAATACGAGAGACTCCATCGCTCATGCACTTCGTGTCATGAGGATGGAGTCGATTCCTAGAAATTCGATGTAAATATCAATTGTAAGATCTCTCAAACTGTTTAATGTTTATCCATAGATATTGATAGTATTAGCTTACCTTATATAAGGAATGTTGTATAGATGATAGGGGGTGGATAATAAAGCATGTAACAAAGTATGCTATTAAAACCAGATGATACCTATCATTTTTATGCATGAAGTAGAAGACTGTTGATCCAATTTACCAGTTGAATTAATGCAAAAGATCTTTTATGTCAATTCTTGAATGTGAGTAAAAAGATTTAGTATGTTACTTTATTAAGAGGTTCCTTGTTGGTTAGGCAAGGGCCCACTGCCCCAACTAAGGTAAACCTCCTTGTATACGTTATGTGTGTTTGTGTGGATATTTTATAGTAGTGTGTGTGTGATTGATCTTTAATTTATTTTCAGAGTTTAACATTGAGTTAATCGTTTTTGGATTGGTGTGAATAATCAGGTGCTAGATCGAATAGATATTTTATTCTCAGATGTTGAAGATGGCCATTTAATTATTTGAAGCGTGGGACTGATCTCTTGAGTTTATGATTGCATTAGATTTAGTATATAAAGGAACCATAAGACTTTATACCTCATATTCATGCTCTGTAGTGAAGTCTCTCAGTTATACTAAATATTCCTTGTGCTGGTTTGTTTGAATCACATGAAGCTGGAGTTGGTTTTGATTTCAAGAGTGATTGGAGTTGATTGCTATTTACTGTTTTGATTGCTATAGGAGACAAGATTTTTAAGTTCATCCCTTTAATTCATGAGCTTGAAATGAACAGACTTGTTTCTCTAGGATAGTATCTCTTTGATTGGCTGTTTGTTTATGTTTCATTATCAATTTTCTCTTCTAAGTTCAAAGATATTTGAAATATTTAGAAATCTTAGAAATAATTTTTTTATGTTATTAATTATTTCCTATATGCAACAGACTTAGGTAGGTTACCTGTTCTCGGCACATATAGTGTAACAACTCTTTTGATTACGAATCCCGGATTGACATTTAAATGAGTGTAATATATATATTGAACATATTTGTACACCAACATTTTGGCGCCGTTGTCGGGGAGTTGTAAACGGTAATAGGTAGCATTTTGAGTTTTTGATTGGTTTGATGAAGTATTGGATTGGATTTGAGGAAAATCTGAGGGTAGAGAGAAGACAGTAAGACAAGAGGAGAGTAAGACAAGAGGAGAGAACCTGTGCATTCACTTTGGTGGGGTTTCTCCAAATTTAGGTTGTCCCCCTACCTTTAATTAGGAATCTGTGTTTTTCATTCAATTCATTTAAATTTCTTTTATGAGTAGGTATAAGGATAATAAAGGTAGATTTATTGCTCCTAAAATCTTAGAAAATCTAGAAAAGCAAACAACAACCCCCCCCCCCTATACTAATTCATTGAAAATTCATGCAGGAAAAATTATCAGAGGAGAGAGCTCAAAGGAAACAATTGCAACAACAACAAAGAACACTAAATCTGAAGCCACTGCTCAGATTGAGGACATAATACAACAAGAAAGAGAGGAAGCACTAGCGACCCCATCCTAAGGAGAAACTGGAAAAGAAGTAGAGGTAGTAATAGAAGAGGTTGCATTTGTTGTTGGAAGGCCACACAAAACATTGGAACAACTAGAGATACCAAGAAACCCAGTGGTGGAACCATCACACAGTGGACAAAATTCACCACCTCCCTACAGGTTGTTTGGAGACATGGCAGAAGAAGAGGGAAACATAGCTAATGAAATAGAGACATTTGAATTCCCCATATTGGATATTGCTAAAGACGTTGCTATGAAGAACATTCCATTATCTTCACTTCCTCATTTTCTAGGTATGTCGACAGAATACCCTGACTCATTTTTATTTGAATTTGACATATTGTGTAGGATCTATAACTACACAGATAATGCTAAAAAAATGAAACTTTTCCTAGCTACATTAAAAGATTCGGCACCAAGGTGGTTCATGAGCTTAGGGGTACACACCATTTTGTCTTGGGATGGTATGAAGGAGACCTTTCTCCAGAAATACCAAGATTACTATAGACCTAGGGATGTTAGGAATGATATATTCAAAATGCAGCAATCTGAAGAAGAAATCTTAGAAGACTACCTAGAAAGGTTCTTATACAATTACCAAAAGACTAAGCAGTTTTCCTTAGATACAACTACAGTTAGGAATGTATTTCTAAAGGGTGTGAGGGATGATTGCATTGAAGTGTTAAACCTCATGAGTTCTGGGGACGTGTACCAAAATCCATTTGCAGACATAACAGAGTATTGTAAAACATACTCTCGCAGTCAAGCTAAAACGGGGAAAAGTATAAGGGACCCTACTAATAGAATTATTAAACCCACATTTGGAGGTGTCACTAAGATTGAATTGGGAAATCTATTAGAAAAATTTAAAACAAATATCCTAAACACCATCAGTTCCCAACTAGATACCATGAAAATTAAAAGAAAACAAGAGGAAGAAAATGTCGTGTTAGAAATATTTTGTCATCAGTGTAGGAGGAAACACCCTGAAAAGGAATGCCCCGTTAATATTATTTAAATATGTGGTCTCTGTGTAGAGGACCATCCTACTAACGCATTCCCTTCTCTACCCAGACTCAAGGCCATGTTCAAGGGGGGAGGAGAACATGAAACATCCTACCCCCTAGGAGACCATGGAGACAACAAAACCCCAGCATGTTTGCAGACTCAACTTCACAATACCCCCAACAACAATGGGTACCCCCCATGTCTTACCCTTAGTGTTCGACACAAACCCAACCTTGGAAACAAGGATGGAGAGGACCTGTATATGGGAATGTTCCCTTCCAACCAAAAAATTTTCCCACCTATCCACAATACTCTTCGAATATTTCACAGCTACTCCCAGGATTTAACCCCCCTGCACTTATTCCACCCCCACAATTACAACAACAAATCACATTACCCATGAATCCA
The DNA here is from genome assembly GCA_010110895.2 of Picea sitchensis. Lineage (NCBI taxonomy): Eukaryota > Viridiplantae > Streptophyta > Pinopsida > Pinales > Pinaceae > Picea > Picea sitchensis. The sequence continues at coordinate 22,660 of SNQJ01S0095087.1, forward strand.
AATATGCAGCATCCAATGCAAGTTGCACCCATCCAAAACCTTCCTCGGTCTACCCCTATTTCTGCACAACCTATCCCTAACCCAAATAATAGGGCGACACAACCTATACAAAACGTTGAAGTACAAACCTTCCCTACATATGTAATAACACTAGCTACATTTAATGGAATTGAATTAAGATCAAGAAGGGTTGTAAACAAAACAAATCCCACTATGGTCATCCAAAAAGAACAAGTACATAATCCCACAAATCAAGAAGAACAAATAGATGTCCAAACAGTTCAAAGAGAAGAACAGATGACTAATCCATTGAATGAAGAAAGAAACACTCCAACACAACAAGAAATTCCTTCTCCCAACTCCCTTATAGCATAAACACCTCATACAATGAATCATCCTTACCAAGAAAGGTTGCTCGTAAAGAAAAATGAGGAACCTCTAGAACATAATCTAGAGACTGAACTCCGGAACATATGTGTAAAGATCTCAGTACTACTGCCCATTAAATACATACCTATCTATGCTAAAATTGTAAGGGACCTTTGCATTAAAAATCTAGGGAGAAAGAGGAAGGAACCTCCTGTCATACGGGTGGTAGGGTAGTTATCAGAGTTTATAACAGAAATTTCATCTAAGTATAGTGATCCAGGGAACGTAGTGGTAACCATAGAAATCAATGGTGTTGCCTTACCTAACACATTGATTGATCTAGGGGCATCAATAAATGTGATGCCAGTAAACACTATGAAAACACTACAACTAGATCACCTGAGACCAACACAAACTCTGCTGGAGCTTGTAGAAAAATCCATCACCACCCCAGTAGGGAGTTTATATGACATAATAGTTACATTGGACTCTTGGGAATACCCTATGGATTTCTTATTGATTCATCCCAAATCCCCCAAACCAGGACATCCAGTAGTATTCGGTTGACCTTGGTTGGCCACTGCTGATGCATTCATTAGCTATCAATATAGAGAAATGATAATCTCCAATGGCACTCAAAGTCAAAAACTTATCCTTTTCCCCCTCGCCCAACCATCCACTGAAGTTCCTCTCTGGTTGGAGAATCCCTATGGGGAGGAGGACTGCACTCAACCCTTGTTGACACTTGAACAAGTGAAAGGAGTACAAGAGAAAACTAAAGAACAAATCTTAAGTCTATTCTTGACTGATTCAACATGCATCGATTATCCTCAATCTTTCCCTAACTACACATACATCTTTAGCTCCGAATTTCAAGAAATTTGGCATCTTCCCACTGCTACAACAACCATTGTTTCAAAAATAGAGGAGGGGAAAGAATTAGTTGTTCAAGATGTTGAAATCAGTCCTGGAAAGTCCTTATATATCAATGTTATCCTGGAAACAGATCAACAACAAAAGTTGATACAAATGATTCAAGGGAAATTTGATTCTTTTGCATGGGATTACTCTTACATAAAAGGGATCCACCCAGACACCTGTATGCATCATATTTACACAAACGATCAGATCAGACCTGTCAGGCAGCCCCAAAGAAGAATGAATCTAGCCTTGAAAGATATAGTAAAAGAAGAACTCCAAAAAATCCTATAAGCCAATTTCATTTATCCTATATCAGATAGCAAGTGGGTCTCCCCATTAGTTATTGTACCAAGAAAAATGGGAAATGGAGGATTTGTGTAGACTTTCGAGAATTAAACAAGGCTACCTATAGAGACTACTTCCCTTTTCCTTTCATAGATCAGGTCTTAGACACTTTGTCTGGGAAGAGGCATTTTTCTTTCTTGGATGGGTTTAGTGGTTACAACCAAATACAAATTTCACCAGAAGATCAGGATAAGACCACATTCATCTATCCCCAGGGAACTTATGCGTATAGGGTTCTCCCCTTTGGGTTATGTAATTCCCCCGCTACCTTTCAAAGGGTTGTCTTGGCTATTTTCTCCAATTTAACCAACGATTGTGTGGAATTCTACATGGATGATTTCACGGTATATGGGGATGATTTCCAACAGGCATTGGATAATTTGGAGAAGGTACTGGTTAGGTGTAAAGAGACCAACTTCTCACTCAGTCACGAAAAATCTAGAATGTTTCTCACTGAAGGAGTTGTTCTAGGTCACCACATCTTCGGTACATGAATAAGAGTGGACCCTGCCAAGATTGACATTATTTCCCAAATCAAGATCCCTAGCTCACAAAAGGAAATTAGAAGTTTCTTAGGGCATGCTCGCTACTATAGGAGGTTTATTCAAAATTTTACAAACCTAGCTACCCCATTTTTCAAACTGGTAACAAAAGATGTTGAATTCTATTGGAATGAGCAATGTCAAATCTCCTTTGAAATCTTAAAAACAAAACTTTCAAGTGCCCCTTCTTTGGGAGGTCCAAACTGATCTCTTCCTTTCCATATTTGCACAAATGCCTCAGATACCGCTTTGGGAGCTGTATTAGGACAAAGGGAAGGGAAAATTCCTTATGCTATATACTTTGTTAGCAAGAACCTCTCACCTATTGAAGAAAACTATACTGTCACAGAAAAATAATTTTTATCAGTAGTACATGCCATCAACAATTTTAGACAATATATAACAGGATACAAAGTTTTTGTGCACATTGACCACTCAACTATCAGATTTATAATGAACAAACCTGTTACAAATGCTAGAGTGACTAGATGGTTGTTGTTACTACAAGAATTCAATATCACTATCATAGATAGGCCTGGAAGAGATAATTTGGTTGTTGATTTCTTGTATAGACTTATTCATACAGGTGACAGTACTCCAGTAGATGATGATTTTCTGGATGAGAATTTATTTGCCATTTATACTTACACTCCTTGGTATGCAGACGTAGCCAAATATATGGTAACTGGAAAGATGCCTCAAAGTATGACATCTAGAGAAAAGCAAATAATTATGCAGCTAAGTGCCAATTATATGTGGCATGAGGATACCCTATACCGAATTGGACCTGATTTGGTAATCAAAAGATGTGTTCGGGAAGATGAAATGCAGGATATCTTCAGAGCTTGCCATGATGGTCCATGTGGAGGCCATTTTACTGAAAAAAGGAAAGCTTACAAGATTCTACAGTCTGGCTATTATTGACCAACCATCTTCAAGGATGCAAAGAAATACGTGGCCAACTACGATGATTGTGAAAGCATGGGAAAACCTATAGCAGTCAACAAAATGCCACTCCAAGCCCAAGTAGTGATCGAACCCTTTGAAAAATGGGCCTTAGATTTTGTAGGACCTATCAATACCATGTCCCGCAGGAAAAATTACATATTAGTCTGCACAGACTAAGTAACAAAATGGGTAGAAGCCAAAGCTTTGTATTCAGCCAATGAACAATCTGTTGTAGACTTTCTCTTTGAGGAAATTTTCACTCGTTTCGGGGTACCTTGGGAAATAGTCACTGACCAAGGGACACAATTCACCTCAAAGTTGGTCAAGGCTCTTATTGAACAGTAGAATATCAAACACAAAAATTCTTCTCCCTATCACCCCCAAGCCAATGGCCAAGTGGAATCGACCAACAAAGTGATAGAAAAAATCCTCACTAAGACTATTCAACTGCACCACAAAGATTGGGCTGATAGGTTTCTTGAGGCCTTGTGGGCCTACAGGACAACTTGGAGAAATATAACAGTCCATACACCTTATGAGTTGGTGTATGGGAAATAGGTACTACTTCCCATAGAGTTTCAGGTAAAAACTTTCAAAATTTCCATGCAGCTAGGGATGGACCTAAATGAAGCTAAAAAATAGAGGCTATTACAATTAAATGAGGTTGAAGAGATAAGATAGGATGATTTACAAAGAACCACCTTGATACAAGAGAAAAGGACCAAATGGCACAACAAGTACATTAAAAAGAAGTCCTTCCAGTCAGGTGATTGGGCCCTCCTATATGATAGTAGATTCAAAATTTTTAAAGGTAAATTGTCTACTAGATGGATGGGGCCCTATGAGGTTGATAAAGTTTATGACAATGGTTCAGTAAGGATAAAGACCATTGATGAAAATCAGACTTCCTTTGTTGTAAACGGGCATCGATTGAAGGTTTATCATAAGCCTCTGTCAAAAGAGGATTTCATCAAAAATGTTCTTCAAAGTTCCGAAATGCAACTGGTAAGCAAGAGGGTTTCTCCTCCTTCCGACCTACCACAGTAAGTTCAATTTCATAAAATCATATTTTGTACATAGGTGTGTCATTAGATAAAGTCTCTCTTTTATTTAATATAATTAACAAAAACAAAAAAAAAGTTGGTTGTCTTCCCATGTAGACAAAGGAATAAGGAGGACATCTACCAGATGGAGTCTTCTTTAAGTTTTCCAGATTCCTTAAAATTGAAAACATTGGCGAGTACGAACTGGACCGAGTTCGATAAAATCCCATGGGAAAGTATAAAGAGTTTCCTTTAAGTTTTTCAGACTCTTTAAAATTGAAATCATCGACGAGCAGGAACTAGCCCGGGCTTGATAAAAATCCATGGGACAGTATAGAGAGTTTCCTTTAAGTTTTTCAGACAATAAAATTGAAAATACCGGCGATCATTAACTAATCTGGGCTCAACAAAAATCCACAGAAAAGTAGTAGTTAGGATTATTATTCTTATTTTTGTAATAAAAGAGGAAATGCTAGCAAAAGCTGTGATCACCTTGGTTCTGAAATAAAAGGGGTTCTGTCATCTCAGTAACTGGTCATTTTAGAATACCCTCCTGTTACAAAGATCTCTTGCATTATTCCTCTACAAACTTTTGGTAACGACATGGTTTTTCAATTGAATCTGATCACAGAACACCAACTATTTCTACAAGTCACTGCCACTAGAATCTATGTCAAATATCTTTCAAGAACCATAAAAAAATGTTCATCTTTGTGCTTATCCGGCACCAATGATCACCTCTATGTTCATTCGGTACTAAGGGCCACCCCTGTACAAAATCATCTCGTTATGATTATCCGGTACCATATCCTATCCGGTATTAAAGAATGGACCCTGCGCTATTGCGGTACTAATTACGAACTCTACACACAGGTGATCCTGTACTAGTTCCAACACTGCACACAGGTGATCTGGTACTTAGATGATTTGGTACTGGTAAGGATGTGACTAGTAACTCTCATCATATTTCCAAGTTGTTGTTCAATTATTAGTACAAGGACATACAAATTCAACATTTTTTTCATTTTATTTAAAGGAATTAGACTAAATATGCATTTAAAAACATCTAGTTGCTCTTGGATCATGACATACCCTTTCTTTCACAAACCTTTGAAAAATCCTCGACCACATTTCCGTAAGAGAAGATGTCCCTATCCCCCGAAATATTAAGAGTGCAAGGTCATGATGTCTCTTACCAGATCAAACTCATACTCCCTCTGTCTATCCGGTAAATAAATCACATAAAATTATGATGCGCTAACATACTATATGAACTGACACGAACCATGTCTCTAAGCATATCGAATAATAATCCCATCTGATTCTACACTCACAAGTCCTGATCATAATGACCACACCTTTCCATGAATATTGTCTGATGCCAAGTTTCCCACGATTCCGTAAGTCATTAGTGGATCCGACCTGCCTCACCATATCTTTATGATTATTGATGTGACCATTGTAATCTACACTTCCATCTATAAATTCTCCTCTGGATGGGTTTTCCATCCAGATGAGCGCTATTTACCGTTGCGGTCACACCATCTACAGGCATCTCATGCCTTTGTATCCCTTGCATATTTTTTCTCGTATGATACTCTATCATAGACTACGTTTATTCGGTACTCAACCCTCAACCCTCTGTCTATGCCTCATCCACCCGAGAGAATTGTTTAAGCTAGCATGGGGGTCGACAGGCATGAGCCCATATTTCAATTATACAGGGAAACAACAGAATATGAGGCTTGTAAGGAGAAATATGAATAGGCAGGGTGGGTGCCATTTTTGGAGAAGTTTAAAGGCCATCATGAGGGAGTTTATCTTACCTTCACACAGAAATATGATGGAGGAAGTGTACAGTTTGGAGACATAAAGATAACAATTACAGAAGCCATGATATCAAAAGCTACTGGTCTCCCCATGACTGGAGAAGAATACTCCAAGAGGGTGATCATTGTCAGGAAACTCTGTCAGAAATTCCTTAAATCAAAACATGAAGATCCTGATTGGACTAAGGGCATCCCACCAAGCTACGTCAAAGAGGAATATTGGATGATGCTCATAAGTCTGCAGAAATTACTCACCTGTGAAGGAAGGTATGCAGTGACGTTCATTTATCATTTGAAGCTATTATCACATTTTGAGGGAGGACCACAAATTAATTTTCCCCACTTCCTATGGATGAGTTTAAATAAGATGGTGAGAGGGGTGAGGTCAGTTTCCAAGAAACCAGAAACTAGCCTTCATCACCATGGTTTAATCAAACTTTTGGTTGTTCATGCTTTAAAGAAACAAGGTGGTAGTTGGAAACAATTACTCCAACATAATTTTGCTCGAGGAATATCTAAATATGTTGAGATACAGGAGGCAGGGACACACAGTGAGGGTTCAAGAAGAAAGACAAAGAAAGACAGAAGAACGACATCAGAAAGTAAAGTAGGCATTGTTACACCCAGATCATCTCAGCCCATTGAGAAATCAGTGACAGAAAAGTCTGTCGTAGGGGAATCTACTACATCAAGGAAGAGGAAAGCCACCCAATCCTATAAAATGATCCCTACCTCAATTCAAAAGGGTAAAAGACAAAAGGAAGACTCTAAGAAAGGAGGTCGATTAGAAAGCGTTCTTGAAGCAACCATGGAGGTTTCATTAGAGCCATCCAACCAAGTAGAGAAGACCCCTGACCTCAACTTACAACTCAAGAAAAGGTCTACACAGTCTAGCTCAGTCCTGCATCCTAAAGACCAACTATCACGGAGTAAAAAATGAAAGAAAGAGGAAACATATCAACAGGAGACTTCATGTAAGGAAATTGTCAAAGCCCCTCTAGAATCCCCTAAATAATTGAAAAATATTCCAGACGAAATTATTCGGTCTTCCCAAAAACTGGTTGGTGAATTGAAAGAAACTGCTAAGGCGAAAAGTGTAAATAAAAAGAATCTCGAAAGAGAGAAGGCACAAATTAAAGAACCTATGCCTCAATCTTCCAGGGTAGAAATACAGGTTGGTCAATAGAAGAAATGTTGGCATGGTTTACAGGCAGCGTATGCTTGTCATTGATGGCAAGTACAACAACGATGATTAGCAACGCAGTGATAATCGGGGAGGAGCAGCAACAGTGATCGTATGATCAACAATTCAGAATTCCTGATGGCTGTCAGATCTTAATGTAGACAAGAAGAGCACGCATATATGAAGGATAGATCTCTGGCATTAGATTCGAGTGTGAGGATCGACCATCGTAGGATCTAGGAGAATCTGCACGATCTTTAAAAGTGCAAGGTGAAGCGAGTTCACGAATTAGAGTTTCGCGAATCGCGACATGGAGAGGCAAGAAACAATACCACAGGACCGCTGAAATCGTGATATGATCTGAGCCGTTGAATCAAGATCACATCTAGACCATTGATCCGACCCATGTCAACTAAGAACATGTGGCACAACTAGGCAATGACAAGTGTCAAACTGATTCGACATTTCAGGCACATGTAAGTCACGAATCAGAGTGACACATGGTAGTTATTCGACATGTGTCAATCCATGTGTAACATCAGCAGGATTAGATCACTTCAGGATTTCGCGACTACCAACTTGGAGAGTCAAGAAACAATACCACAGGAATGTCGAGATCGCGATATGTGAAATCACGACAAGATCTTGACCGTTGATCAAGAGGATGCGTGGCGAAAGATCAGAGCACCACAAAGACTCCACTTCGAAGTTTCGCAAGTCGTGAAATTCAAAGGAAAGAGATTCAAACTCGCGATATGCAAGATCACGATAAAATCTTGATCATTGATCCAAGAGGGACACGTGGCAGAAGATCAGAGCATGTCAAAGACTCCATTTCGGGGTTTCGCGTATCACGACTTGGAGTGACGAGAATCTCCATCTAAGAACTCGCGAGATGCGATATCGCGAGTTAATCGCAGCCGTCAGATCAAGGTGTGATCTGGACCATCGATCCAACTTTATTTTGGAATATCTCCTATCGCAAGTCAGAGTGACAAGAACCTCCATCGAAGAACTCGCGAGATGTGAAATTGTGAATCAATCACAACCGTCAGATCAAGCTCAGATCTGAACCATCGAATCATAGGACAAGTGGCAATAAATTGGAATTTTGATGACTTGGGGTCAACGGAGCATGGTGTGGAAACTCATGAAATATGAAGCACCTTTTTTGGCACAGTCTATGGTCACTGCTGGTGGTCACAAGAAGGGAAGGAGTCAGTCCAGATAAGCTCCATTTTGGGGTTTCGGAGATCGCGACTTGGAGAGTCGAGATGCCTCATCTCCAGATTCATGAAACACAAATTCACGAAAAGCACTTTATATATAAGCTCTTGGTCATGGCCATGGTCATATAGTGGAAGGATCTAGCGTAGAAAAGCTCTGTATCGGAGCTTCGAAGATCACATATAGGAGTGTCGAGAAACTTGGTCACACAAATGACGAATTGTCGAATGTCGAAATGCCGAAATGAGTGCAAGATTCTGTGGAGCCAATCCAACGGTGCAAGTGAATCTGAGTATGATCGGAGGGATAATGTTGTGCTTCACAGTGTAACTACTAGAAACCATTGATGGTTTCTTCCAGAAGATTCGAAGAGACTTCTGTGTGATCGCCAGAGGAGTGAAGAGTCTCCAAGGTTTGTCCAGTAAAGGAAGACAACTCTTAGAGGGATTGACAGGTGGATGAGCATTGAAGTCTGTAGCTGAAAATAGAAAGGATAAGCTCGTCAAAGATAGAGAAGATGAAGAGCCTCAACTGCCAGAGAAGCTAAGAGATCTAGACAGAACACCCAGTGATGTTGAACGCATGGGAAAATCTACCGAAGAAGTTGAAGAGTCACGATGATGATGAGGCAGAGCACTCGAGATGTGGAGGAATTTGGTGCGGAGTGAGCATGCAGAGGCATTGCGAATATTGCATTCACAAAGACAACAAAGACTATAAGAATTCTAAACAAAGAAGAGATAGGGGTTGTCGCTATGGAGTAGAATTCAAGGGGTGTGCAAGGAGGCAGAGAGAAGAGCTGAAAATCATAGTAGAGGAATGTTGCATTGAAAGGATATGGAAAAGAGATCATAAAAGGTAGAAGAACATGAAGTGCAAGGTGTGTGCAGAAGACACTGATGCAGACAGGGAAGAGTAGTGTAACAGAACAACGACAAGGCTGGTAAGCCATTGAGTAACTTTATATCGCTATAATAAGTTTTAGTAACAAAGAATTTATAATTCAGGGTGGTTGGGAGGTGCTAGGGAGGACTGGTTTCCTCAGAGGTTCAAGCGAGTGCTTGAACACAGGGAGTTGGTGCTTCCTTCTAGTTGGTGCTCTCAACAAGTAGCAGCTTGCAAAACTGAGGTTGTAGCCTCATTATGAGTTGGTGCTCATATTTATGATAATGTAAAGAATGTAACTATTACTTATCATATAAAGAAAAAGAGGTTTTTACCCTGTATGGGTTTCCTTGGGAAATATCTGTCTCTGTGTTTCTTATATATGTGACTGATGCTGAATGTGCCATTGTTTATTTCCCTACATTATTTTCATCATCATTGAATGCCTTGAATTTTTTTTTAAAATAAGTATAATTGTTTAAGCACGGGGACAATTGATTCCCCCCCCCCTCTAAGTTGTTCAAAAATTGGTATCAGAGCCGACCCCTTTTATCTAA
>SNQJ01S0095088.1:8708-20756 GCA_010110895.2 Picea sitchensis
CCCGATAGCCGTCAGATCTCGGGGAAGTCGTGCAGGTTATAAGCTAGGAAAAGCAGAGAAGATCCCGGAGATTCGGAGTGCGAGATATCAGGGTTTCCGTGATCGTGGGACTCTTATATAACGAAATCGCGATTAGCGATTTCCCGAGAAGATCAGGGCCGTTCATCTCAGTGGGTATACGTGGCGCGAGATCCCGGAGAGTCGGGGTTCGGCACTTCTGAATTCTTGGGGTTGAAAGAATCACGGAGGATTCGCAAAACTCCGAACTGCGACAGGTCCCACAGTGATAGCGTTTGGTATTGACAGGTGGCATCTCATATCGGAGTTCAGGACTTGGGAGGTTCTGTGAAACGGTACCACAGAAATCGCGATTTCCCGACACGCGATTTCCTGATTTACCAGAACGCGCGGGGTCCAGGCAACAGTGCAGAGGACAGGTGGCATCGGAGTCCTAGAATCGGAAATTTGTGGGAGTAGCGACACACGACTGTGTGTTTACCGATTTTTCGACGAGGAAATCCCCGATAAGGACAGAAAAAGGCGTGAAGGGAATATTCATCGGGTTTCAGAGTTTAGTGTGACCCAAGTATAGGAATCGCTACTACGGGAGGTCTGATTTCCTGATACGAAAAGGGAGATCATCGAAGATCATTCTGTGGGTGCGAAAACTTCCAATAAGAGAGTTGAAGAACAAATTTAGCTCTTCGGGCCAGCGAAGAAGAAGGTCCTGGTGGAAGCAGGATGCACGGTCGGCGCGCTACTGCATCAAGTGGTATCAGAGCCGGAGTGACTCTTTGTTTTCTGCAACAGGGAGAAAAAAAAAAAATTCACCATGCCACCCCGAAGGGAGAGACAATCACCTGACCCAGAGGATAGGGAGGCGAGAAGAAGAGGTGGGTCGGCAGGGAAACCGAAGATGGAGAGATAGATACGTGATCTCAGAGTGAGATTGGAATATATGGAGGCAATGCAGAGACGCACAGCCAATGCGGGAGACTTAAGCGACTCCGAAGGCGAAGCTGAAGGCGAAGCTGAAGATGAACAACAAGGAGAAGTTGCAGCTGAAGATGCAACCAATGAGCGGTTAATTAAAGCTATTGCTCGAATGAGTTCAAAGACAAAAATGGACATCCCAACTTATGAAGGAAGTCTGGATGCAGAAGAGTTGTTGGATTGGATTAGAGCTCTTGACACCTACTTCGATTATGAAGATATCGAAGAGGATAAGAAAGTAAGGCATGATCTCACTAAACTGAAAGGACATGCATCATTATGGTGGGACGAGCTTCAAGAAGATAAACGTTCCAAAGGCAAGCAAAAGATCAAAAGATGGGATCGAATGATTGCGAAGATGAAGGAAAAATTCATCCCAAGGGACTATCAGATCACACTGTTCAGAAGAATGTAGAACTTGAGACAGAAGTTGATGACGGTAAAGGAGTATACCGAAGAATTTTACAAGCTCAATATCAGAGCAGGTCATCGGGAGAGCGATGATGAAAAAGTTGCCAGATATATGAATGGCTTAAGATACGATATCCAAGATGAGATGAGTATGACAACCATCAGAACGGTTGAGGACGCGTATCAGATGGCTTTGAAAGCTGAGGAAAAGCTAAGACGTAAGACAACACAGCGAGGCCGAGGTAAGAGTCAGCCGAGAGGTAAATCAGTTGAACAATACAGGTTCCAGAGATCTAAGGATGACTAGAAGAGACCTCATGGTAAAGCTGAAAGAGGTGGAACCTCACAGAGAGGGCCACACGCTGAACAGAGAAGACAACAAAACGATCAGCGAGGGGATTATGCTGATGCAAACACTCTTCCTCGTACTAGAGGTCGAGGTAGAGGAAGAGGAGGAATCATCACATGCTACACATATGGGAAGAACGGGCACAAGGCAGTTGACTGTCCAGATAGGAAGACAGATAAAGGAGAAGCTCACATCGCCGAAGCACAGAGGCGAGCTGTTGATGCAGAAGACGCAGAAGACGGAAGGTCATTTATGATGCGTAAAGTTCTCTTAACACCCGAGAAGGAGGTGGAGGACACAGCTCAGAGAAGCAGACTGTTCAGAACTGCATGCAAGACCAAGGACAGGAAATGTAAGGTCATTGTGGACAGTGGAAGCACCGACAATCTCGTTTCGACCAAGATGGTGGAGAAATTAGAGTTGGAGACAACTGATCACCCGAGTCCATATAAAGTTTCATGGCTATAGAAGGAACATCAGGTGAGTGTCACTAAACAGTGCTTAGTTGACATTAAAATAGGGGGGATATAATGACAAGATTTTATGTGATGTCATTCCTATGGATGTTTGTCATTTACTGCTGGGAAGACCATGGCAGTGTGACAAAAACATGATTCATGATGGGAAAATGAATATGTACACTTTAGAGAAGAATGGGAGAACCCATATGTTGCTTCCGATAAAGGATAAGGAGGTAAAGCCAGAATTAAACAACACAATACTTCTCATGAGTGGGAAGGAGCTTCTTATAGAGATAGAGAAGAATGAAGATCCACAATTCCTTGTTGTCAAAAAGCCAAGAATTGTTCTGACCAACACAAGAGTGGACGACTTACCAGATGGGATTCAGGAACTGCTGGCAGAGTTCGCTGACATCATCTTGGACGAATTACCTCATTCGTTGCCACCGATGAGGAGTGTGAGTCATCACATAGATCTCATACCAGGAGCCAGTTTACCGAACAAGGCTGCGTACAGATTGACACCGCAAGAAAATGAGGAGGTTAAGAAGCAGGTCCAGGAGTTGTTGGATAAGGGACTGGTTAGAGAAAGTTTGAGTCTGTGTGTTGTTCCAACAGTGCTTAGTCCGAAGAAGGATGGAGGCTGGAGAATGTGCACCGAATCAAGAGTGATCAACAAAATTACCATCAGGTACAAATTTCCACTGCCGAGAATGGATGATCTGATGGATTGCCTGAGTGGGGAAAATTATTTTTCAAAAATTGATCTGAAAAGCGGATATCACCAGATTCGCATGAGAGAAGGTGATGAATGGAAAACAACATTCAAGACAAATGAAGGTTTGTACGAATGGCTGGTCATGCCGTTTGGCTTGAAAAATGCGCCGATCACATTCATGAGGCTGATGAATGAGGTCCTGAAAGAATTCATCGGGAAATTTGTAGTTGTATATCTGGATGATATATTGATCTACAGTAAGACGAAGGCTGAACATTTGAAACATTTGGCCATTGTGATGAGAAAGCTACAACAGGAGAATTTGTTGATCAACATGAAGAAGTCCTCATTTATGAAGACAGAGCTCATTTATTTGTGTTTTGTTATTTCAGCGAATGAGTTGAAAATGGATCCAATTAAGGTGGAAGTGATTAAAAATTGGCCATCACCGAGAAATGTGTTTGAGGTGAGAAGTTTTCATGGACTGGCTATTTTCTACCGAAAGTTTATCAGGAATTTCAGTGGGATTAGTGCAGCAATGATGGACACAGTGAAGAAGCAACATAAGTCTTTTCATTGGACAACTGAGGCTGAGAGGAGCTTCAATATGTTGAAGCGAAAGATCACAGAGCAGCCAGTGTTGGTGTTGCCAGATTTTCGAAAAACATTTCAGGTGAAATGTGATGCGAGTGGATTTGCCATAGGAGCGGTCTTAAGTGAGGATGACAGACCAATTGCATACTTCAGTGAGAAGCTGGATGAGGCAAAGGTGAAATACTCCACATATGATAAATAATTTTATGCCATCATACAGGCGTTAAAGAAGTGGAGGAATTACTTGATCCCAAAAGAATTTGTATTGTATAGTGATAATCATGCATTATAGTTTGTGACTCATAAGGAGAAGCTGAACCAAAAACATGCAAAATGGGTAGAGTATATGCATAATTTTACATTTATAATTAAACACATTTCAGGGACTGTTAACAAAGTGGTTGATGCTTTGAGCAGGAAGTGTTTGTTGTTGCAGGAGTTTTGAGTCAAAACATTGGGTTTTGAAAATCTTAGGGATATGTACTCAGGTGATGCAGATTTTGCAGAGGCATACGAGGCAACTGAGAATCCAGTCCTTAGAGACAGAAGCCCATCGAGGGATTACATGATTCAGAATGGACTGTGGTTCAGAGGAAACCAGTTATGCATTCTGAATTTCTCCATGAGGGAGAACCTACTAAAAGAAAAGCACAGTGGCAGATTAGCAGGGCACTTTGGCCATGATAAGACATTCGCAAAGCTGAGCGAAGCATATTTTTTGCCGAAGATGCGAATAGATGTCAGGAAGTTTGTTGACAGGTGTAGAATTTTCCAGCATTCAAAGGGCATGAAGCAGAATGCGGGATTCTATCAGCCATTACCCACACCAGAGAGACCATGGGAGGCAATCAGCATGGATTTTGTACTAGGATTGTCGAGGACACAAAGATAACATGATTCCATATTTATGGTGGTTGATAGGTTTTCAAATATGGCACACTTCATCCCATGCCAGAAGACCAATGATGCGACGCACATCGCAAATCTGTTTTTCAAAGAGATTGTTAGACTTCATGGATTGCCGAAAAGCATTGTATCGGACAGGGATAGAAAATTCGTTGGACATTTCTGGAGGACACTCTGGAAGAAGATGGGAACTGAATTGATGTTTAGTTCATCCTATCATCCACAGACAGATGGGCAGACATAAGTGGTCAACAGAAGTCTAGGAGACTTGCTGAGGAGTTTAGTGATGGAACACCACAACAGCTGGGACAATGTGTTGCCACAGGCAGAATTTGCATACAACGATTCAGTGAATCGAAGCACAGGGAAAAGTACATTTGATATAGTATACGACAAACAACCGAAAGGTGTTTTAGAGATGAGGGATTCAGAACAAATCATGACAAACAACGCAAGCGCTGAAGAATTCGCAGAGGCGATGCAGGATCTTCACAGTAGGGTGAAGCTGCGATTGACAGAGTCGAACCAGGAATATAAACACAGAGCAGATCAACATCGGAGACAAATTCAATTTGAGGTTGGTGATCTGGTTCTGGCACATCTGAGGAAGGAATGGTTCCCAAGGGGAACATACAACAAGCTCAAAATGTAGAAAATTGGACCGTGCAGAGTCCTGAAGAAATTGGGGGAAAATGCTTATGAGATTGAACTGCCGAATGAGATCGGAATATCTCCGACATTCAATGTCTCAGACTTATATCCCTATAAGACTGAGGAAGAAGGAGCTGGAAATGATGAACAACTAGAGGTTCAGTGGCAGAAGCAGATGCCGATTGAAGAAAGGACACAGATGGAGCGGATACTTGATAAAAGGGTGAGCAAGAAGACCAGGCAACAACAATATTTTGAGTATCTGGTGAAATGGAAGAATCATCCAGTGGAGGATGCCAGATGGGAGATAGAAGCAGTGATTCAAAAGCATGGAAAGACCGTGCAGGAGCTCATGGACAGGAGCCCATAAAAGTTTTCAAGCCCAGGAGTATGATGCAGGAGCATCGTAACTACCAAAGCAAGAGTGGAGCCAGCACATCTGTTTTTAAACACAAGACATAAAAGTTGATGATTTTTTGAATTTTCATTAAAGATGAAGCGCCATATCCTTCAATAAAACATTTATGAAGGAGCGCCTGTTGTATTATATCAGACCTCGAGCCTTACGCTCTTTTCTGAAGTAGATAGAAGGCATTTATTAGATTTAATGCAGGTAGATAGATGTTTAAGTCTAGATTAGACAGTTTTAGAGTCCGAGAGGGAAAATGGATATAAACACCCTCCTTTGTACATTGTAACATTAGCTTGAACATCATCAAGCATTCAAAAGAGAAGGGAGCAAGTAGAGACAAATTTTGAAGAACACCCATGTACAGATTTGAGTTAATAGAAGAGAGTCCTTGATTCAAATTCATGTCTGGTGTTGCTTTTTTTTCTGTGTGTATTGTTTGTGTGCTCATGAATGTTTTTTTTCTGTTTATGCATTTGCTTTAGATATGTTGTGCATGTGATTTCATGGTTCTAAACTGAAGTCTGAAATAGAGTGGAATGAGTTTCAATTGTTTCTCTATCTGAGCCAGGAGATTCCTGCAAAGAGTGCAGTCGAATTCATCCGCAAGGAGTGCATTGATGAAGGCTAGATAGTTTAACCACTTGTTCTCATTCGCCCAGAAGTGATTTGGGTTGTTGCAACCGTGCAAAGAGTGTGCAGGAGAAAGGGAGAAAAGTCTCAGTTATGCATCTGAGGAAAAGGAGCTAATGACTGCTGCTGCAGGAAGTGCGCAGAGTCTGAGAGATTCAACACTTGAGAATTTGTTGAATGCTGAGCGCAAGGAGTGCGCAGACATTCCTCTGAAGGAGTCGGAGTGAATAAGCTCAGGAGGGATAGAACCCTTCTGATATCATTGAAAAGGAGCGTAGAAGGTTCATGCCGAGGAAGGTTTTGAGCAGGAGATGCAAGCGCAGGCTTGAAGACAAGTCTCGACAGAGGCACTTAGTCATTCCAAGAAATCCTCAAGGAAGAGGAATCAACAGCCAGAATTTGCAGGAATATTGGTGGAGTCCCGACAGCCGTCTGATCTCGAGGAAGTCGTGCAGGTTATAAGCTAGGAAAAGCAGAGAAGACCCCGGAGATTCAGAGTTCAGGATATCGGGGTTTCCGTGATTGTGGGACTCTTATATAACGAAATCATGATTAGCGATTTCCCGAGAAGATCAGGGCCATTGATCTCAGCGGGGATATGTGGCGCGAGATCCCGGAGAGTTGGGGTTCGGCACTTCGGAATTCTTGGGGTCGAAATAATCACGGAGGATTCGCGAAACTCTGAACTGCGATGGGTCCCACAGTGATAGCGTTTGGTATTGACAGGTGGCATCGCATATCAGAGTTCAGGACTTGGGAGGTTCTGTGAAACGGTACCACAGAAATCACGATTTCCTGACACACGATTTTCCGATTTACCGGAACGCGCGGGGTCCAGGCAACAGTGCAGAGGACAGGTGGCATCGGAGTCCGGGAATCGGAAATTTGTGGGAGCAGTGACACACGACTGTGTGTTTACCAATTTTTCGACGGGGAAATCCCCGATAAGGACAGAAAAAGGGGCGAAGGGAATATTCATCGGGTTTCGGAGTTTAGTGTGACCCGAGTACAGGACTCCCTACTACGCGAGGTCCGATTTCTCGATACGACAAGGGATATCATCGAAGATCATTCTGTGGGTGCGAAAACTTCTGATAAGAGAGTTGAAGAGAAAATTTAGCTCTTTGGGCCAGCGAAGAAGAAGGTCCTGGTGGAAGCAGGATGCACGGTTGGCACGCTACTGCATCATGTAGTTACTCTCAAAGAGATCTTAGCAATGCTGTTGAAGAAGTGTTACAACAAGGGTTGCCAAGTATTTGCAGCTCATGTGGAAGAAGCACCAAACGATAAGGTGTCAAATATTGCAGACCATGCAGTATTAATTTTTTTTGAAGATGTATTCTAGAAGGTACCCAGACTAACCCTGAAGAGAGATATTGATTTCTCTATAAACCTGATGCCTGGAGCAACTCTAGTGTCAAAAACGCCTTACAGAATGAGTACACCAAAGTTGAAAGAATAACATTTGCATCTTGAAGAACTTCTGAAGAAGGGGTATATACACCCAAGTGTGTCACCTTGGGGTTCCCTGGTCCTTTTCTTTAAGAAGAAAGATGGGACATTGAGATTATGCATCGATTTCAGACATTTGAACAAAGTGACTATTAAGAACAAGTATCCTTTGCAAAGGATCAATGATCTCTTTGATCAGTTGAAGGATGCCCAAATATTTTCAAAAAAAAATCTCAGGTCAGGGTACCACCAGGTAAGGATAAAGGATGAAGAAATCAGCAAGACCACCTTCAGAACAAGGTATGGTCATTATGAATTCATAGTGGTTCCATTTGGGTTATCGAATGCACCCATTGTTTTCATGTGCCTAATGAATGGTGTATTCAGAGAATACCTAGACAAGTTTGTCATAGTATTTTTGGATGACATACTGGTGTATTCCAAGTCAGAGGAAGAGCATGAACATCATCCGAGAATGGTGTTGCAGGTGCTAAGAGAGCACCAACTGTATGCCAAATTGAGAAAGTGCTCATTTGATCAAAAGTAGATCCATTATTTGGGACATATCATTTCAAAGGATGGGATACCCATGGATCCTGAGAATATAGAAGCCATCAGAGAATGGTCAGCGCCGAAGAATGTGACAGAAGTCAGATCCTTTATGGGTCTAGCTATCTATTATAGAAGGTTCATTGCAGTGTTCTCAAGGATATCTCACCCCATCACTTCCTTGCAAAGGAAGGAGAAGAATGTTCAATGGACATAAGAATGTGAGAGAAGCTTCCAACAATTGAAGCAGTTGTTAACCAGTGCTCCAATCCAAGAACCTCTGAGACCTATACCACGTTGATTATCACGCTCAGCAGTGGGTCACCCCCGAGTTGGGACTAAACTCCACTGGGCAAGGGAATTATAGGATTGGAAAGGACAACAAGGAAGTTGCACAGAACAACAGGAAGGATCTTTTATCCTAGGAGCTACTTACGCACACAACCCATAGACCCTCATTCCCCACACACCTGATTCACCCCAGGAGGGTACACCTTCACTTACACAAGTCCATCGACTACTACACCTCCCTTACCTTGGGCTTCAACGACATGCTGGACCAGAAGTATCAGAGTACTGTAGCTACTACGAGACTCCCTTCGAGGAGAAATCACTTCCCAACAAACTCTCTCACCTGGGAGAGTTGCTCAAAGGCCTGACAACCTGCTTCTTCAATTCAACTCCTAAGAGACAAGCAACAAAATTCAGATACAGATGGGTGACGACAGCAACAGAAAATGGGCATGAACATCGAAACTGGAAACAACCAAATCCTAATACACATCATGGCTCGGGTGAGTACAAATGCGTCGGGCTTCTCAGGAAATATGCAGGACAACTCCACTGTCTGTAGGTTACACTGTTGCATGCATCAGTGGGGAGTATGGCGGACTTACAAGGTGACTAACCCCGTGAGAGTGCATAACGAATTTTGTGTTCGCTGTATGTTGTGTATTTGTATTTGCATTATAATTAATGAGTAATTCTTGTATATAAATCTATATGTCGCATGAATGTGTTAAATGTTGCTTCCGCATGAAAATGTGTATGAGTAGAGTATTGACATCTATTTAATTACATTAGATACATATATATTTATAAGTGTGAATACCATATGTTATCTCTATCTTCCGGTTAAGTTTTAAATGTGATTATTTCCACAAAGTTACTCGGTGCCATGTCCTCACTTGTTGCTTAAGGCCAGGAATGTGACATAAAAGGTATCAAATCAATAAAGGAAAGGCTAGGGTTGTTTGGTAGTGTTACCCGAAAGGGGTCGATGGGCGTCCCCGACCACCGACCCCTACCAGGTAATGCTACCGAAAAAACCTTAAAATTGCCTTTACTGCTTTGATGCCTTTTCTGTGACATTCCTGACCTTAAACAATAGGCTAGGCCATGCCACCGAGTAACTTTGCTAAAATAATCACATATAAAACTTGATTAGAAGATAGAGATAACATCTAGTATACACAATTATAAATATATATCTATATAATGCAATTAATTGGATGTCAATTCTCTACTCATACACATGTTCATGCAGAAGCAACATTTAACACACACACACACACACACATATAATGCGAATACAAATACACGACATACAACGAACACAAAATTGGTACTTATATTTTAATATATGACCACTAACTGCGTGCCGACCTTCCACGAACCTCCCAGCCTTAGACCACGCTACTCATCAGGCTCAACAGTGGGTCACCCCAGAATTGGGACTAATCTCCACCGGGAAAGGGAATTCAAGGCTTGACAAGGACAACAAGGAAGTTGCACAGAACAAAAGGAAGGATCTTTTATGCTAGGATCCACTTACACCCACAACCCACAGACCCTCATTCCCCACAAGCCTTCTCCAGCCTAGGAGGGTACACCTTCACTAATACAAGTCCATCGTCTATTACACCTCCGTTACCTTGGGCTTCAACAACAGGTTGGACCAGAAGTCTTAGAGTATTGTAGCTACTACAAGACTCCCTTCCAGGAGAACTCACCTCCCAACAAACTCTCTCACCTGGGAGAGTTGCTCACAGGCCTGAAAACCTACTTCTTCAATTCATCTCCTAAGAAACAAGAAACAACATTCAGCTACACAAGGGTGATGACAACAACATAAAACGGGTATGGACACTGAAAATGGAAACGACCAAACACTAATACATGTCACGACTCAGGCGAGTACAATTGCGTTGAGCTTCTCAGGAGACACACTGAATAACTCAAGTACGACTGCTGGATTTCAAAGCTGTGTACTAGATACAGAGCCGATGACGATGGAGAAATCGTTCAATGCTTGAATCCTTGGTCAATCGGGAAGGTGACAGACTTTCAACGAAACGTAAGGGTCATGAGGAAAACTCCAAAACTGGTCTACATGCAAGGATGGGAAAACAATGTCCAAATGGGAAGTGAACCCCCAACGAGTTACCTCCCTTATCTATAAACTGCATGTGCCTAGGTTGACACATGTCTTCTTAAATCCCCATGAGTTCCACTTAGCACTCGTTCCCTTTTTTCAGGAACTTAGGACAACATGACTTAATCCAACCATAGCCTTTGGGAAATAATAATAAAATATTATTTCCTTAGAGTTAAGCCCTTCTAGCTTAGCCCCTAGGCCTAGACACTTAGCCACCCTCCCTTACCCTACCTAGTGGAGCTTAGTCTGCCATAACTCTTCTTCGTGGTCGGTTTACATGAAACAATGTAATTTTATTAATGATGTGAGTACTTACATATACAAAATTAGGCTCATTGGTCTTAGCATATGTCTCACCAGCCTAATAAACACATAAGTCTCTCATCTTAGAACCACTTGTCTCACCAACCTATAAACATAATCACAATTCAACAGGGGCTCGACCTTGGGGTGTTACAATCCCCTCCCCTTATTTTTTCAATATCCTCAGTGAAACTTATTTACACAACAACAAAAATAATTCCAAAATATTCAAAAAGATGTGGGTACTATGCCCGCATAACATCTTCATGCTACCATGTTGTGTCCTTAGGACTGTACCATGTCTATTGGACTTTTACAAGCCTTATGGCTTGATTCCAGAGCTTCTTTCTTTTTCGGTCCAGTATGTGCAACAAATGCACCTACAAGATGCTTTTTTGTTCCATCTGAATCACATTCCAATCAATAACATGATTAGCATTAGGTATATATTTCTTAAGCAATGATACATGAAACACATTATGTATAGTGATGGATGCAGGCAATGAAAGAATATACGTAATTGGTCCAATCCTTTCTAGGATTTCAAATGGCCCACAATATCTCGTTGCCAAATTGGAACAGTTTCCCAGCTCCAAGGAACTTTTGGTGGCTTTCACTTTCAAGAAAACATGATCACCCACTTTAAAATCCCTATGGGTTCTGTTCTTATCAGCATAACTTTTCTGCCTGTCTTGGGCAGCCTCCAAATTCTTCTTAATCTTCAACATTTTCTCTTCCATTTCCTTGAGCAACTTTGGTCCAACCACTACCCTATCATCTAGGTTATCCAATCTTACTGGGGTGCTTCACTTTCTTCCATAAAGTGGTTCAAACAGACTCCATGCTTGGTACCCATTGTTGTAGGCAAATTCTACCAAGTGTAGGTAGTCTTCTCATTTACATGGTTTATCCATCACATACATCCATATCATGTCCTCTATCACTTGGATCACCTTTTGTTTTTTCCCATCAGACTAAGGATGATAGGATATGATGATATTGATAATTCAGTGTCCGTCTGGGAAGATAATTCAGTGTCCATAGGTATATTATGACTTATCCTATTATTTGATAAGTCAATACTGAAGACCCGAGAATTTTATGATAGGGTCCAACAAATATACAAGAGCCATTATCTCAGAGAAAAGAGATCGTTTCACAAGAAGTGCATCAGAGAAGAAA
>SNQJ01S0095088.1:31906-57933 GCA_010110895.2 Picea sitchensis
TCACAGTGCGCAGAATCTCTCTGCTTCCGGCAAATACCGTGGTCCTGAGCTCACAGCCCCGCAGCATCCATCCCCGTCGAATGGCCTGCACATCCCCCTCTTCCCGTCCTTTATCCCTCCCTGCTGCCTCATGCAGTAACTCTACCACCAACACCCTCCACGCGTCCTTCGACCTGCGTCCCCCAATAAATTTCATTGCCTCGGGATTTATGGGCTCCCGCACCCTGCATACGCAACCCTGTGCATATGTAACTCTCTTCTTATCTCCATTCTTACTGACTGTCTTTTAAATTGGTTTATCTGATCATTGAATGCAGTCTGTAATCAATGTTATTTTATTAACTGTATTTCTTCCTTAATTAAAATGTGCTTAATAATCTTTAATCATTTATCAGTTTAGGGGCATTACAGGGACTACACTGCCATCCAACCTTGTTGTTAGATGGTTTCTTTTATGTACGTATTTACTTAATCTATATGGAATTTAACTTTGTAATTAATAATATATATGTTTGTGATTAATAATAT
Source organism: Picea sitchensis (assembly GCA_010110895.2). Taxonomy (NCBI): domain Eukaryota; kingdom Viridiplantae; phylum Streptophyta; class Pinopsida; order Pinales; family Pinaceae; genus Picea; species Picea sitchensis. Next base: position 32,435 of record SNQJ01S0095088.1, read on the forward strand.
ATATGAAAGGGAAAATGTAATATACAAATTTAATAAGAAAATAAAAATAATCTAGATATGATATTAGAGAAAGTGATGTTACTAAGAAAAATGTATATATTTTGACAAGTAAGAATGAGAGTAGTGTGAATGCTCAGAGTTAGAATTAGCTTCTTACACTTACGGTTTGAAGTTTAAATTGCATGGTTTAGCTTCTCTACACTTATGGTTTCAAGTTTAAATTACAAGCTTCTTACTATAGGAGATAATCCTAATTTAGGTTGTGGTAGGCATAGGGTTATCTAAAAGGAAGTAGTCGAGAAGGGTCCCTAGAAGGGAAGCATACATGGGAAGCACTGAGGGTTTTAGTTAGGAACCCTCATCCTCACCCCAATCTTTAAGCAGTATTTCAATAAGTCAATGGAAAAATAAAGTATTGTCATTATCTCCAATTCGTTGGATAATCATTGTGTGAGGATTTCAAATTCATTACTCGGATTTGTGTTTGTGGAGGATTCTCTCATCTATTCTCTCAACAAAGATATAAATCAACCAAATTTTGTTCTTACTAGGCTATCAATTCCACCCACAACTTTAATGATTCTCAATCTAAACTGACTATACGTAATGCTTTGGCCTCACCCTTGCATTTATCTATGGAGGATTATTTGGATGGATGTTTCATTGGTAGATTCTTCTCGAGAGATATCATGAGTGGAATTTCATCTCGTAAAGACATGGATATGATTTTGAAGATGATGGGAATATGAGGTATCTAGATGCCTATAATGGATAGGAAATGTTTTAAGTGGAATATGGAAGATAGCAATATACAATTTGAGAGTGCATTAAAATATGTGGCCATGGAGGAATCAAACTTAGAAGGACATAGATATTATATAAAATAGATGATTTTTACCTCTGAGAATTTTTCCATTTTTCTTGCATATAAGTCCCATAGTATGATATTAGCTAGAGGATTACTCATTTTATTTATGATATATACGGAGGATGACAATAAAATATATCAATCAAGGTGGAAATGGAGATCTAAAACCCTTTTTTCGTAGAAATGGAAAGTTGAGTTCGATGGAAATTTTGAACAATTAGAGTTCGTCCCTATATGGGTCACACACATGCTAATCTAAAAGATTGTTCTACAATATTAAGGTCAACCTCATGATGATATGAATCCCCCTGTGATTTTGCAGAGGTGGTACTCCTCTTGTTCTTATGATTCCAAGAAAATAAAATGAAACAAAACAAAATTCAAAGAAGGATGTTTTTAATATTTACATTCACATTCAAGGAAAACAACACTTGTGATTTTGGGACAAGGTGTATTTTTAAATAAACTCATATATACAATATTTAAAATTTGAATAGATAAGATGCATACAAAATATAAAGAACTGATATATCCATCACAACATTCATCAGAACATTTAGCATCACCACAAAATATAGATAACAGGGAATGGACCACAAATAAAAGACAGATTTAAATTATCATTCCATAAAATGCCAAAAATATTATGATAGATAAAACATTTGGTAACTCAAGATTTTTATCAAAATCTTTGAGAATACAGTAATGTAATTTCCCAAGTAGCTCTCTTGGAGTCTAAAAAATAATAAAGAGTCTTTAAATACAAAAATAAATTTCTTTAAAGAAAGTAAAAATGCATTCTCCCTTCAAAGAGGACTGGGATCGAGGATGCCAGTAAAATTCATCTATCAAGGTGGAACTGGAGATCTAAAACCATTTTTTTGCAGAAATGGAAAGTTGAGTTCGATGCAAATTCTGAACAATTAGTGTTGGTCCGTGTATCGGTCAGACACCTGTTGATCTAAAATATTTTTCTATGATTTTAAGTTCAAACTCACGAGGATATGAATCTGCGTGTGATTTTAGAGAGGTTGTACTCCTCTTGTTCTTATGATTCCAATAAAATAAAATGAAACAAAACACAATTTTGAGACAGACAAGATTTAATATTTACATTCACATTCAAGGAAAACAACACTTGAAATTTTGGGACCACGCGTATTTTAAAAGAGTTTCATATGTACACTATTTACAATGTGAATAGATAAGATGCATACAAAATATAAAGAATTGATATATCCATAACAACATTCATCAGAACATTTAACAATACAAAAAATAGAGAGAACATGGAATGGACCACAAATAAAAAGAGAGATTTAAATTATCATTCCATAAAGCGCCAAAAATATTATGAGAGATAAAACATTTGGTAACTCAATCATTGTATCAAAGTCTTTGAGAGTACAATAATGTAATATCCCAACTAGCTCTCTTGGAGTCTAAAAAATAATAAAGAGTCTTTAAATACAAAAAGAAATATCTTTAAAGAAAGTAAAAATGCATTTTCCCTTCAAACAGGACTGAGATTGGCTCTCAAGGACCATAAAATGAAAATAGATGGAATATTGAAAGAACAAAAACCAAGAATCATCCTAAATCCCACATAATACTGAGAATATAAAGGTAAGATGACAAATGATTGTAGCATAAAATGGACTGAAGAAACAACATAAAGGATAGAGTTTATGTTCGACTCACTATAATGGAGAAAAACATATTCTTTTACATGCATGTGGTTGGATCCTTTATAGGTACATGTTGTTGTTGAGGTGGCATAATTTCTTTAATTATCTCTTGATTATTTGGTTCATTAACTTCGATTAATTCCTTTTTAAACCCCTCCTCAATGTATTCTCTTAAAGGTGCCATGGTAATTTCATGTTTAGTTTTAATATCAAATAGTTGAATTCCAAATTTCCTTAAATATAGCTCTCATTGATGCAATGTGGTGTCCACCTTATCATTTATGTTGATATACTGAACTAACCATATTTCAACTTCATCCTCAGAAAATTTTGTGGTTTCGGAAAATTCGTTAGACCAAGAAACTTTTAGTGTTTTATGTTGTCCCCTTAAATATTCTTTGGTTGAGATCATGGTATCCATCAATAAATTAGGACCATTTAATTCCTTGGTAAAACTAAAACGTTTAATAAATATATCACTCTATCTATTCCTTAGGGTATCAGTTTCATTTATCATTTCTCTTAATTATTTAATTCTCCTTAACCAACATGCATTAAGTTGCTTCATACGGTAATGAGAATGAATCTTTTGTTCCTTTCTTTAGTATTCATTTGAAATTGAGACTTTTGCCAAAAATTGTTTTACGACATCCTTGAAAAATCCTTCACCATTTTCTAAATCTTCCTGCAGATATTCTTTGAAATTTTCTATTATGGAGGAAAAACTAGCAATACTTTGGGACAACTCCTAAATTTCCTGAACGATGTCAATCATTTTTTATATGCAATCACCAACATATTTTCTTACAGCCTGCAATAAAATTGATAAACCTTTGTATTTTGAACTGCTTTTTATGATATCCTCCAATTCAAGTATAGGTTGCATAGAACTTAAACGTTCTGGAAACAATGGTGTTGGTACCAAAGAAAATTATAATTTGTTTACCCTTGTCCTTAGTTCCAAATTCTCTCTTTCCATTTTCTCAATTGATTGTTTTAATGAATCTCCAACAGCTCCATGAAAGTATGCAATTTTAGATGGTGCTACCCCATCCAAGTCAATCAAATATTTCCATCGCTTAGATGACTTCTTATTCTTGGTTTTAATCTTTTATAGCAATAATTTTTTTCTTCACTATTGTAAAACACATGTTATAGAGTGACAAATTCTTGTTCAGATATCTCAGGATCCTAAGTCATAACATAATCAACTATTTCTTTCGTCTCTAACATCCTTTACGCAAACCAATCAGGTTCTTCAATGATCCCATCCATGTCCATCACACAGGGCCTTTCCTGGAATTCTGATGTGTTTATTTCCACTGATGATACATTTCTTTTTCTTTTTATAGGATTATATGCAACATGTGTTTTCTCAAGGCTTTTCCTTGGTGGGTTTTTATCTCCATCGTTGTCTAATCCTCCAATTAGTGTTTTTTTGGTATCCATTCCACTGGTTTTTCTCTTCATTCTGGATGGAGTGATTCTTTGATACATTGTCAATCAGTTAGGGTTTTGATTTTTTGTTTCTCTTTCATGTTGTTTGTATATCTCATTTGTACTATTTACTTCTCTATAATTGTTTGAATTTCAATAGGCCACTAGTTACTGAAGATCCAAATTATCTTTGACACCTTCTTGAAACCGTTCATCTCTGATGAAGTGTGAAGAATAACCCACTAACTACATATGTGTATTGAATTTGTTATCTAGATCAAATCCTTCAACATTTTTTTCTTTGTTTAAACCCATATGTTAATGATGTCCCGCCAAGTCATTCAGGTGATTTATATGTTTAACAATGTAATCCCAAATTTTCCATGGTAGGGGTATAAATTGTCTTTTCCTTTTTTCATTGAAGAAACAGGCCCAAGTTTTCTATTTCTTGCATATTTCTCCAACAAAGAGTTTATCTGATGTATAAAATGGTAAAAGGAAAATTTTCTCCTTACTACCAAATATTCCAATTACAGTGAATTCTTCAAACAACTCATAAATCCCTTTTCCAATAAGGAACGAAGTTACCTCTAAGGATAGCCTTGATGTGCTATGTTCGAATATTAACCTTAAATTTAAATCTAAGATGAAATTGTTGTGAACTCGGTAGAAAATTTATTGGCCTTTATGTCTGTATAAAATTGAATGTCATGCATAAAATGGTTCTAGATTAAAATCCACATGTTTTCCCTAGGAAAATATTCCAAAACATGGCGATAAGCAATGGGGAAAATGAGGTGAGAAGCCATATATAATTTATGGGTATTTTTGAGGTTATTTAGTTGGAAATAAATTCCATTTGAGATAAGATAACCCCAATTGATGATAGTCTTTTAATTGAGGGCATAATTCATATAATATATAACATTTATTGTTATGAACATAGTAGTTTTGAAACCGAGAATTTTAGCAAATAACCAAGAAAATTATATGTATGGGTATTTTATCAAATTTACCTCGATTATAGAAGTACCAATGCTATAGGTTGGAGTTTCCAAATAGTTTTTCAGCAATATGTTCCCTCCCTTATGCTACTTCAAAAACTCATCAGCTTCCTCACTCTTAAATCGCATAGTGGGTGGAGGGATTCATAACATTTTAGAAAATGTTGAAGGAGCTAGAGAAATGGGTTGATGACCTTCCATTTGAATTATTATTCATTCATAAGCAAATTTATATACACACCATTGAATAATCTCTTTGATATCAGTTACTTTTGGAACACATCTTACCAATTCTATTCCTGAGGTCCAGATTAGGTGTGTCTTCTTCTTAGTTGGATGAAGAGACTTATAGTACTTGTATGCTCTATACTATTGGAATTGTTGATCTTCATGACCTAGTGTGTTCAATGTATCTCCAAAAAATATTTCATTCTTCTTACTTGACATCTTCTCTTCTTTTTAGAAAGGTGGTGCTATTGTCGATACTTACAGGTTGGAATTTTTATTTTATTTAAATTCCCACTACATACTTCCTTGTTAACACAATCAACCATAGATCATTCTTTAAACTTAATCAATTTTCGTGGGACTTGGATTTATTGCGACCCTTAATTTATTTGTTGTGCATTAATAATCACATTATGCTTTTACGAGTGGAGGCTAATGTGGAAGGGGTAATTAATCTGATGGTAAAAGGCGATGTTATCGTATTATGGATGAAAAGAGTTAAGTATGGAGGCGTAAAATGCTGTATGGAAAAATTCTAAGAGTATAACATGGATTTTTGGAGTTATGGAGTTGTGGACATAAATTCTTGTGAAACAATCTTCAAGAAAGGGTGACAATGGCCACATTGAAATTGATAATATGGTTAAGTTTTGGTAGAAATTAAGACTTGCATATGTCTGGATGCGCATAACAACTAGCAATGGAAACGTGATGCGGAGTAAGGAAATTCGCTCTGTAATGATAAATATAAATAAATATGAAAATAAGTCAAAAGTGGAAAGTGAATGAAGACCTGTGGACTTGTGGAGGTAGAGACCTAAAAAGAGTTAAAGGATGGTAAGTATCTCTACATCGACATCGCTTGAAATTGATTAATTCTCAAAAGAGAATGCAAAAGGAAAAAATTAAAGTGCTTTGGTGATTACGGGGTTGTAGACCTGGGTAATTAAAAGAGAGTTTAAGAATTATTATGCATCTCAACATATTCATTTCGGAAAATGACTAAGTACTTGGAATTTTTTTGATGTAAGAGAAGAGAGAAAAGTAGGCTAAGAAAAGTGTAAAATATATTATATATAATACTATACTGGTAAAAAAAATGGATCAACAACACCCTGGTTTGTGTTTGATCATGTGGTCATACAGTATGTTCACATAGATTGGGAATTCTTTGGGATCCATCTATGAAGTGGTAAATTTATTGCATACTGTAGGATATATGTGAATGAAATGTATTCTTTTTGTCCTAAATTTATCAAACAATTTAACAAACTCCATTACTATAAACAAGGAGAGACAGTTTTTTTTTAAGGGTTTGGATTAATAGGGGATTCCCTTCAAGTGCATACATTGTGCATCTTATGGTCATTTAGAGAAAGAATTGTCTCTCCCTACTAGTATAAATATTTGTCTTGTAAGAGGAATTAGAATAGAGGAGGCCCCTCCATAATATACTTCATCCCTAGATTGAAAGGAGAAGAAATCAAAGATAATTTACAACCAATCAACTTCAAATATGATAGAAAGTTCTTAGGATAATATGGGTGACTCCTAAGATATGGAGTAGAAAGGCATGGAATGCTTAATTAAACATATATCATTCCCTCCCCTTATTCCATTTCTTATTGTAGACAAAATACATTTTTCTTCCTCGAAAAAGTTACCCAATATCCTAAGGAATGTCTTAGAAATATAGTATCTCTAGTATTTTGGCTCCCCAACACACAATTATCATTCCTCTCCATAATTTAAATCAAGATATTGATAATTATTCTACCTTTAAGCCTTGTAACCCTCATTTTGTGCCTTCTGCAATATGAAACTTTCAGACTGATTATAAGCCTTCTCAAGGATTTAAATACAATATGCACTCAAAGTCTAATGAAGCCCCTAAATTATTGGGCGGTATTCAAGGGGGTATATAATATAGTGACAAAAAGACTCCTCAAAGAATAAATAATTGAAAAACAACATTCCATTCTAGGGGCCTTTATAGAAAAATACCTTGAAGGGGTCTCCTCATGATTGTTCTCTCTTTTAACTAAAAACGGTTGGCTAATTCCTCCAAAACATTGTCCATTAAGAGATTGGTGGATACTCTCAAATCATTAATAATTTTCATGCCAGAAACTATATTTCATTGTGAGAGAGAAACCAAATTCATATATCCCCTTTTGAAAGGTTGGTATTTTTCTTCTATAAATGGACATGGAAGATCAAGGGGCCTTATCAAGGGATGGGAAAGGGAATATTTGGCCCTTACAAATTCATGGGCCTTTCCCTTAACCCTTGGACATATTTTATTTCTATATATTTATCCAAGGAGATCATTTGCATCAATGTGTATGGACCTTATACAAATAAACAATGCTTTTGGGAGAATACCCTACACAAATCATGGTTTCAGTTGGGTTTAAGATATGGTAGTGATGGGTGCGATTAAATTTCACCCTCGGAGTGTAATAAATATTTGTATTTGTAGCATATATAAACCCCTTTTTGGACTTATTCATTTCCCAATTAGTGACAATCAATGGGTTATACATCCACCTTGCAAAAATATATCAGAACTAGAGGAATGAAAAAAGGTAGGAAGAGGTGATTTTTTATCTCCAAATATTTTGTGGACAAAAATGTTTAGTTTAGGTAGTGGGTCTCTTGAGGTGGTGACTCGGGCTGTAGCCTTGCCATATTATAACTAGTTCCTCTCTAGAAGAAACTCCCTAGCCATCTTAAATTAATCCCATCCTAGTTGGAGGAGAACTCCTTTCTGGAGAAGATAAAGGAAAGATGGAAATTTTATGATCCTTCCTCCCTAAAAATAGAAAATAAATTAGCTAATATCTAGAATAAATAAAAATTGAATACATCTTAGATGTTATTAGAGGAAATTGAGGAAAAAATTAAACCCTAATACCAAGGTGAGGAGCATGGGATTCTTTCAAACACTCGAAATTTTTTCTTGATAATTAAAAGGAAAGGTGAATAAAGAGTCGAGCAAATTGGCTACAAGTTGGGGATGAAAAAACAAAATAAATAAATAAAAGCATTTTGAAAATAAACAAAAGAACATCAAAAAGATATGGGGAATTAAGAAGGTGGATGCCACTATATCTTCTTCACTCTTAGATATGACAGTAGAAGGTTTGTATTACTTTAGCATTATGTTTAAAGAAGAATCTAGATCCACCATTTATATTATTCTAAAGGTTTCCAACTTCTTTCCAAGATTCATAAACATGGAAGGAAAAATAATCCTAATGGCATAAATTTCCAAGGAGGAACTCAAAAGTAACTTACAATGTCTATAAAAATATAAAATCATGGGTTCAAATGGACTTCCAATCAATTTATTTCTAGGATGATGTGAATTTATTGAAAGTGACCCATTAAACATGGTTGATTTATCTCACTCCATTCGTCAAAGCATGGTTTCACTTAAATATACTTTCCTAGAGTTGATCTTCAAGATAGATAGCCCCTCAAATTTTGAATGTTTCAAGCCTATCTCTTTCTATAATATAGTGTATAAAATTATCTCTATACTAATTTGCCAAAGGATAAAAATCATCATCTCAAAACAAATACCCTTCGAGTAATTTGGTTTCATGGAAGGATGACATATCCATGAATAAATTGGAATAGCTCAATAAAGATTGCACTCTATTAAAAATGGGAATAAAATGTCTCAACTCAAAATTTTATGTCTCAATGTCCTTTGAAAAATTAAGTTGGATATATCTTAGACTAATACTTATCCACCCAGGATTCGATCATGCTTTGTGACCTAGACACTATGTTTCATCAACTATACCTCTTTTCCCATTCTTATAAATGGCTCAAGATTCCCTTTCTTTAAACACAAAAGGGGGATAAGAGAAGGTTTTCCACTATTTCCTCTTCTCTTCCTTATGGTAGTTGAAGGACTTATCATTCTCTTCTAACATCACCCATTTACTATATGTAGATGACATTGTCATTTTTTGTGAAGGGACAAGGAAATTCATGGATAATCTTAAAGAACTTTTGAACCTCTTCTACAAAGATATGGGTATGAAAATCAATAAAGAAAAATCCTCTCTTATAACTTGGGGTCTCTCAAATTTGGAAAGGAATAACATTTCTTATCTACTCCCCTTTCAGTTAGGGAATGTTGGAGCTAATCTCAAATACTTTGGTTTTATATTGAAATAAAACCATTAGAGGAAAACTAAGTGGTTATGGCTCCTAAAAAAATAGGAAAGGAAAGTAAATGCCTAGGGAAATAAATGAATAGGAAGGTTGGTCCTACTCAAGACAATGTTTGAATCAGGAATGAGGCTGAAAAACATTTTCTAGTCAGGAATGGGGTTGAAAAAACCTTTTTCTTTTTCCCAAATCCATAGAAACAAAAAGTGCTTGGGTTCTTATCAAGGATACAAAACTATGGACAAAAGAAACCAAGGAAAAATATTTCCCTTGGAAATCAATTGTGCATTAGACCTTAAACCCCAAAAAAGACACAAAATTGTTCAATCATATGAAAAGAAATCTTGGTTTCCATTCCCTTAATTAGGAATTGGCTGAATATGAAAATTGAAAATGATGTATATGTTTTCCTTTGCAAAGATTCATGGATTGGATGTAATTATAATCACATTATCCCTGTTGCTCTAACCCCGTGAAATTCATAGACGGGGCAAGTAAAAATTAAGTAATAGTAAAAAAATATTGACTATGTTGCTAAGAAATCAAGTTTGGAGTTGACTATGTTGCTAAGAAATCAAGTTTGGAGTTGACTATGTTAAAACTTCGAATGCCTATATAAAACATCTAGAAGTTCTTTTCTATGTCTCTTGACTGAGGAAGATTAGTTCTTATGGTCCCTGAATCCATATGGAGCGTACAAACCAAGGATAGGATATAAAGCTCTATCCCAAGAAAATAGGGAATAAAGCGCTGCAGATATGGTGGGGGATTATGCAAGATAAGTGGAAAAATAAGTAGCTTCTAACAAATAATAAATCTTGTTAAAGAAATTGCGAAAGATAAGCTATTAGAGTTCTGGAAGGTTCCGTGGACAATGTTGTCTCTACCATCAAAGAAGAAAAACAAATTTTCATCTTAACTTTTTTTTTTTGCAATTTCACCTCAAAGAGGTGGATAGAATCATTGGGTTTCCACTACATGGACATGAAATAACATAAAGAAACTCTAAAATATTACCTCTCCAATCCATTAATCTCCAAGTATAAATTCGTTTCTCTTAGGACATTGCTAATACCGTCAGAAGAAACATGCAGTGGGAGATTTTTGACAAGACTTCTTAGGGAGATCCTGCGCATGGGGTTGTGAGGCTATCACTCACATATCAAATGATCATTCCACTTTATTCTAATCTGGAATTGCAAATGATATTAACAACTTTTTTTTATTTTATGGCTCTTAATTTTACTCTGCTTCTCGCTAGGGAATAATGTACATCTACAAATTTAATTTATGGTAAGTCTATGCTAGTGATTCAATGGATGAAAGGAGATTTCAACTTATAAAATTTTACTTTGTCTTTTTAGTTCAAAAGATTCAAAATAGGATAACATATTTCTTTTTCATATATTTTGACCATATCTACAGAATCAAGAAATTGTTTCTCCAAAGCTAAATGGATGCTAGACCAAAGCATGTGAAAGATTACAGAAAATTGCCTTGCTCTTTTATCAAAATAATTTCATAATTAATGACTATAATGAATATAATTTCATTGATGTTTGTGATAACTAATATTTGATTTATCTTATAGCATTATTAGTTTGTAGATGAATTTAAATACTCTGATATAAGAACAACACAGATATTTTACTTATGTATTTTTTTTTAATTCTAAAAAACACACATAACAATTAAACTATAGTTTAGACATCTTTTTACTACAACCAAATTTAAACATTTAGACATAATTTTACTACAAACAAATTTAAACATTTACTGCTCTATGACACTATTACTGGACTGCCAATCTTGACCTTTTAGCCAGCCCATGATTTAAATATTTACTACTCTATGGCACTATTAATGCACTGCCAATCATGATTATATATACCGCCAATCTTAAGTTTTTATCAAGCCCATGATTGATTATAATCTTAAGTTTTTATCCAGCCCATATGATTGATTATATATATATATATATATATATATAATTTTGTTTTATTTTAGATAAAAATTGTAAAATAAAAAAATTAAGAATAATCAAAATTATATTTTTACATACTTATTTCTATATTAATTTTGAATATTAAAATTTTATAATTATAGAAAAAATTACAATCAATTTAAATAAAACCAATATTAAAAATGTGTAACTCAATAATAAATTTACTAAATTTCAAATTAAAATTAATGTATTTGAAGGCAAACTTGTACTCAATAATAAATTTACTAAATTTTAAATTAAAGATTAATCTTTTATACATAAACTTGTGCTCCATAGATATACTCACCCAAGCCATATGGACCTAATCTACTAAACTTTTCTTCCATAGACAAGCCAACGCATATGGACCTAATCTACTAAATACTTTTATTCCATAGACATACTCACCCAACCCATATGGAATTGAACCTCCTAACATGATCAGGCACCAAACAGGACTTCAGCAATTTATCCTCCTCCTGCAGGATTCATAGAAATGAAAAACACTCAACCAGAGAAGAATGGATGGACGATTTATAAATCGTAGAAAACTTCAAAACATCCTAGACTTGTATCTTGTTGCAGCTCAGTTGGGAGTAATTAATATAATATTGTGCAGTCTTTATATCAAAATAGGGAATAGCCCTGTGGGCAGCTCAATTGGCAAGTGTCATTATAGTGGTAGCAGTTGATAACACGACCACGTGTGACGCGAGCACGTGCCCAACTAGATGCTGATTCCTCTAAACATAAAAAAAAAAAATGAAATATTATCAACATAAAATTTACCTCTGGTGAGTTATCAGAATTACATAAAATATTGCAAAAACTATGATCGAAATTTCATAGGTTGATCACAACTCATAATCACAGCTCAGATGAAGAAACAATTTTGATTTTGCATATTGGAAAGATCATAGTACAAAAATTCATTCACTTTATTGCAAAACCTATGTTTGAATTTTCACGGATCGATATCATTGTTATTGATAGGAGAAAACCATATTGGCTGGGTCTATCAGAGGTGACCATAGCAAGGGAAAAAATATCAGAATACAAAACCATTGACTGGGTTTTCAGAACTGAACTTTTAGCTGGCATCTATCACAACAGACAACTGGATAGCCAAAAGAAACCAAGCTCTATTACCATCCTAAAACAAATTTTACCATCCATTTGCTTTGCAATATAAGAAAGTAGTGCCAGAAATCAGTACCGTCCATGTTTGTTTCAACTTCATATGTCTCCGACTCCATATTTGCTACTGTGGAATCCTTCTTTCCCATAACAGAAGTTACGTATTCAAAATCAGTCCTCTTACATGGAATGGTGAGCTCCATCGGATGATGGTATCCATACTCTTCCTTTGCTTTGTCCAGCAAAGCTTGGAAGAGAGGATGATTCAAATAAGTTATAGGAACTATAAACCGACTGTGCTCGCTCCCAACATACACTGCAAAGTGTCCTTTGCGTATATCTATTGGAAGGCTGTCATTGATATCCTCACATTCATTACAGTCTCCTGTGAAATAACGCATCCTGTTTTTCCTAGGAAAGCAGGTGTACCCGACTGCCTTATTCGGATTGGAAACCCTATGATATTTTCTTGTTAAGTTCTCAAAAACATTACTTGGGCTATCTTGTTTCCCATTCAAACAATTCTGAGCGAAACTGGATTCAATTATGTATGATTCAGGCTGGAATATAGCGTAGATGGTTGCGTTCAGTTCCCGGCAGAATATAGCAGTAAAACGAAGAATATTAAGGGGTAATGCTGGGCTCTTGGCTTGCTTCAATCCTGTATCCTTTTTCCAAGATAAGACGTCGGCATTATCGTTTCTTTTATATTGGATGAAAACGCACGCGAATGATGCTCAGAATGAGTAAAAATTAAAAAAAATTCTAAATGGCATTACTTTAGGCTCAAAATTGATTTAAAATTTCAAGATAAATTCCCTGCATATAAAAGTTACATTTTATACATTGGTTGTTAAGTGATCTCTTATACGTTAGTAAGTTATCAAACAAGTTAAGATTCCTGTATAAATCTAGTCGTCAATCGCTAATGAGGCACCACACTACTTTAGTTGTCGATTTGGTAGGGAATGAATCATCAAGTACTTTGGTTTGTTGTTAATTTGAAATGGTTAGTGTTAATTTCATGGAAAAATACACTACTTTTGTTAAATGGCTTGAGGCCTTACATTAAATAATATTAAAATATTAGAATAATGATAAAAAAATAAAATAAAATAAATAAATAATAAAATAATGCGTTTATATATATATATATATGTGGTGTATGAGTTTTCTGGGTAGGCATACAAGGTTCGAACTATAGAGTGTCTGAAACTAGTAGAAGTTTTCTCAAATTTACAAAACTTGAATTTGGGAGCCGCATAATATTATTTCAAAAAATATACAAAATATTTTATATTACAATGATAATTTAGATTACAATTATAGAGATAACCATTCACCAAGATAACCTAATTGGTTTTATCTGGACCCAGAGGGTAAGTGATTAATAGATTCTTGAATTTTATTTATGTGCTAGAAAAGCATTAAGAGAAGGTTTCCAAGATCACCATACTTTTGTTGAGTTAAGAGGTTAGGAAGGTTGGTAGTGGATCAATATTTTGAAAAATGAGATCTAATATGGTATAGGTCGGATAATCTAAGAGGTTGCTTTTCATCTTCACCTTCTTAGTGTCACAAGGTGACACACTCTTCATCCCATGGCATTTTAGAATTGACCAACGCCACCATGTGGTTTCGTGAGAATTTGTTCTTATCTTAGCAATGCATATTTTTTCTTACACTTGAAAAATGATAGATAATTTTGACTTAGATTAGGGTTGATTACATTTCTATAATACCTTAATTTTCTTTTTCCCTCTAACTCTTTATCACACCACATTTTTCCTTAGATTTAGACTTGACGCTTTTTTAATAGTATATTTATTCCACAAAATGGTTTCTTCCATTATTCCCCCAATAGTTTTGTGCCAAGATTTGGTGTCTTTATGCCATCCCCGCCTTGAGTCGATGGTGGTTATTACTTGATTTGGAAGAAATTTTAGGTAGCCTCTTGTCTTCCATGTTGTTTAACTGTTTCTTATACATTAGGTATCTAGTCATAGCCGTGCTTTCAATGGGGGAGAGACTTTTTTTCTAAGTGGAGGATGGGATAGGATGTATTTCCTTTAATTTTGAGATTATAGGTTATAAAAATTCTTTTGCATTTGCTCTAAATTTCTCCAGGATTCACAAGAGATAATTACCTAATGTACTTCACATCCATAAAGAATAATGTGTGTAACAAGAATCTCAAAGAGGAGTTTCTTCATCCCAACTACAAAGTTCAGCTAATTTATTGTTTTCAAGCCTGCCAATAACCTTTCCATCCCCAATAATCTTTTCTCAATGCTATAACCCAATTAAGCTTGTGTTGAATATCAATTCCAAGATATTTGTATGAATTCACTTCCTCCAAGTTGTTGTTGTCATATACAAAGGTAATGCAAGGATCTATTGGATTTAATAATCATGACCTTGGTCTTACTGTCAGTATTAACAATCATACCCATATTAAGGTAAAAAATCCTTGAGGATTTTTAGTTAGTTTTCAAGATCATGGGACTCCTTTACATAAGAACGTGATATCAACATAAAGAAGAAGATTGATGACTATAATGAGTGAGTGTAGGGCCAACATAACCTCAAGTTTTTTCCAAACATTCTTTCTAATTTATCAACAATGTATATGCTAAAAAGGGTGGGGGACAAGGGTCCCAACCCACTTTTTCCATCCATCCTTATTATGTATTCCCTCAACCCGAGACACACTTTTATCTCTTCAACCTATTCCAAAGGCTTTTTCCTAGGAACCATGTCAAAGCTTTCCTAAAAGCTGCAAGAAAACAACAAAAAGATTGGTTTCAGTATTATGGAATTCCCTCTCTATAATGATCCTAAAGGTACAAGATGGTCCATAGTTGAAATTGATATCTCTCTAAACCCTACTGCCTTATCTCTTTTATCAGTGAATCTCTAGCCAAATGCTAATCTTATTTCCAAAATAATTCCATAAAAGCTAGGCTAAAATCGGGCTAACTATAATGGTCCTATAATTGAGGGAATGTTTTATCCCCATCTTTAAAAATAGGAACAATGAGGTTTTCGCGTCTGTGGTCAAAGCCTTGCTTCAATCGTTAAATTGAAGATCTCGTATGTGAGGGATAAGGATTGTTCCTCCTCACATTTTAAAAATTTCATCTCAGTAGCCTTCAATGTCCTTAGTTTTCCCATTTATGAATGCTTAACCCCAACTCTATGTCATCTAAAGAAAAACTTTCCTTTGTAGGGACAATAGGGAATGGTGTCCATGGCATTAGGAACCTCAGAAAGACTTTAAGGTAGAATTCCATCAAGTTAAGGGAATCCCATTATTTCTTTAGTATTATGTTTTAGAATTTCACTGAGAACTTCTTAGATCCAACTTGTATAGTTGTGAAAAGTTGCTCTTGCCTTTTATAAATATAGTATCTTTCTTTTAATGGGGCTTTGTAATGACTCTATCTTATCAAGTTTTGAAGGGACTAGAGCATCCCTAATGGCTTCTCTCCTAGCAATTTTACATTCTTATCATGCCAAGGGTTGGTTGTTCTATTCTTTTTATGGGACACCTGAAGGAGAACTTGTTAATGGAAGTGGAAAGGGTAGTTGCAAAACTATAATAGAGTTCTTCAATGTTGTCCCTTTATAAGTTAGCAGCCTTATTTCATTATTTAAATCCCTTAAGAAAAATGTCGACTTTTACTAAATTGTCAAAGAGAAAATTTATTTGATTGGTCATAATTCTCTTCAATGGTACTCCCATGCATGGAAAAATTATATTAGGGTTAAAGGTTTATGATCAAAGTCGCTCATGGTCATTTAAAGGTCAAAAGTTGTTATTTTGTTGGAAATGTGGGATATCAGATATCACATAATCTACAACATCTACTACCTAGCCCATGAAGATGTGTCATTTGGTTGGAGTTTCACAATTTCATTACCCATTGCCACAAATTATTAAGTCTTGATATTTGTAGAGCTTGACCAACTCAAGACCAAACAAATTCTCAATTAGGTCTTGGTATTTCTTTGTAGCTAGCTTGCATGTTGTCCTCATCTAATTACAAAGGATATGGTTGGAGTCGACTTAAAAGAGTAGCTTGTTTGTATTGTACCATAGCATTAGTTCCAGTGTGAGGATATTACCTTCATTTTTCAAATTATATATCTTGTTCTAAAATTATTATGTATTATCTAGATTTCATTTTCTTATAAAAAGTAGAATTAATAGTAAAAATAACAAATTGCTACATACATCTTCTTAGCATCATGCCCAAAATTTCTATCCAAATGTATTGATTAAGAGGGTCAATCATGAAGTTGAATATGAGGAGAAATGTGTTTTTCTAATATAACAAACTATGTCTCCTATCCCTCTATGTAGGACTTTTTGTTCCATGTTGATTACAAGACAAATCCTTCCATGTTAGGGGACCTTAGATTCCTCATGCCCCAAGTGTTAGCTAGACAGATAATATCAATAATACTCGGGATCCAACTTATCATAGGACCTTTATGCCATGGAAAGGCTACTTTACAATTCCAAAAAGGATCCCAAGTGTCCCTAATTCCTATTTATTATCCTTCCTCGGTTCTCTATCCCTAATAATAGATTTTCTGAATTTCTAATTATTTCCCATTTTCCTTCTTTCCTCGGTTCTTTACCTTTTGAACTTCCTTCCTAGTTCAGTCAATCTCTAGGAATGAGCCTTTCATTTATCATTCCTGCACTTTAAGCTCTCAGACTACTACATGTTATATTTATGTTCATTAAAACTTACTTTGACACGATCAACCTATCTTTATGATCAAATAATTTTCCAGCCTTGGTTTCCATGAGGTAAGTTGCATCAATTTCTGATTTGCTTAATTCTTCTTTACTATTGCTAGTGTATCCTCCTGCTGTTCTTTTATACCAAAAATTATGAGGTTCAAGGTCTTTTGTTAATTTACCATGGTCCAATTCGATTAGCTTATTCATTTCTCTTGATGTATTTGATATCTAATTTGTTGTTAGATGGTTTCTTTTATGTACATATTTACTTAATCTATATGGAATTTAACTTTGTAATTAATAATATATATGTTTGTAATTAATAATATATATGAAAGGAAAAATGAAATGTTCTAATAAAGAAAATTAAAAAAACACCAAATTTAGATATAAATAAAAATACTATAGATAAAAAAAATATCAAATTTAAATAGAAAATAAAAAAGCACATAGATAAGGATATTAGAAAAAGTGATGTGTTGGTAAGAAAAATGTATATATTTTGACAAGTAAGAATGAGAGTAGTGTGAATGCTCAAAGTTAGAATTAGCTTCTTACACTTACAGTTTGAAGTTTAAATTGCATGGTTTAGCTTCTCTACACTTATGGTTTCAAGTTTAAATTTCAAGATTCTTACTCTAGGAGATAATCCTAATTTAGGTTGTGGTAGGCATAGGGTTATCTAAAAGGAAGTAGTCGAGAAGGGACCCTAGACGGGAAGCATACATGGAAAGAACTGAGGGTTTTTGTTGGGAACCCTCATCCTCACCCCAATCTTTAAGCAATATTTCAATAAGTCAATTGAAAAATAAAGTATTTCCATTATCTCCACTTCGTTGGATAATCATTGTGTGAGCATTTCAAATTCATTACTCGGATTTGTGTTTGTGGAGGATTCTCTCATCTATTCTCTCAATAAAGATATAAATCAACCAAATTTTGTTCTTACTAGGCTATAAATTCCACCCACAACTTTAATGATGCTCAGTCTAAAATGACTATACGTAATGTTTTGGCCTCACCCTTGCATTTATCTATGGAGGATTATTTGGATGGAGGTTTCATTGGTAGATTCTTCTCAAGAGATATCATGAGTGGAATTTCATCTCGTAAAGACATGGATATGATTTTGAAGATGATGGGAATACGAGATATCTAGATGCCTATAATGGATAGGAAATGTTTTAAGTGGAATATTTAAGATAGAAATATACAATTTGAGAGTGCATTAAAATATGTGGCCATGGAGGAATCAAACTTAGATGGATATAGATATTATATAAAATAGATGATGTCTAAAACTCTAAAAGGTTTTACCTCTGAGAATTTTTCCATTTTGCTTGCATATAAGTCCCATAGTATGATATTAGCTAGAGGATTACTCATTTTATTTATGATATATACGGAGGATGACAATAAAATATATCCATCAAGGTGGAAATGGAGATCTAAAACCCTTTTTTCATAGAAATGGAAAGTTGAGTTCGATGCAAATTTTGAACAATTAGAGTTCGTCCCTATATGGGTCACACACATGCTAATCTAAAAGATTGTTCTACGATCTTAAGGTCAACATCATGAGGATATGAATCCCCATGTGATTTTACAGAGGTGGAACTCCTCTTGTTCTTATGATTCCAAGAAAATAAAATGAAACAAAACAAAATTCGAAGAAGGACATTTTTAATATTGACATTCACAGTCAAGGAAAACAACACTTGTGATTTTGGGACAAGGTGTATTTTTAAAGAAACTCATATGTACAATATTTAAAATTTGAATAGATAAGATGCATACAGAATATAAAGAAATGATATATCCATCACAACATTCATCAGAACATTTAGCATCACCACAAAATATAGATAACAGGGAATGGACCACAAATAAAAGAGAGATTTAAATTATCATTCCATAAAATGCCAAAAATATTACGATAGATAAAAAAATTTGGTAACTCGAGATTTTGATCAAACTCTTTGAGAATTGATGCAGGAGCATCTCTCCACGTCATCCAGCCAACCAGCCAGCCACATCAGCGCGTGCATTCAAAGTTGAAGAGAGGCGCAGCCCTCGTATTCCATTTTGAATTTGAATGTAATTTAATGTTTAGGCTATGTAGTCATGAAGCCGTGCCTTTGCACAGGAATTAGAGTAGATAGGCCTTTATTGTTTGTAAGGCAGAGATCTAGATCTGATTTGTGGACTAGACATCCCATTCAATGCCATTGAAAAGGGTAGGTATATTGGAGGGAAGAGCTCAAAGAGCCCCTCATGTAAAATATCTGAAATATAGTTGTATCTCATGGGAGAGATTCTGCGAGGAGAGAGAAGAAGAAAAAGAGCCAAGACCTTGTTACAGTCCGCGCTCAAAACACCTTTATAAAGAGACATTTTGATTAATATAAACCAGAGCATTTTTTCCTGCATATTGTCTGTTTATGTGAATGTCTTTGTGTGTTCTTTATGTTGTAGATGTATGCTAGACATTTGCAGAGAGTTGTTTGATTTTCAATCTTGAGAGGTATTTGAGGCTTCACACGAGGAGGGTGTGACAGAACGTTGCGGGTTATGATAACTAGTGCACTTAAGCACTTATGAACTCCGTGGAGTCAGACAAAGATGTGCCAGGAGGGCACAGTAACTGAAATCGATAGCTCAGAGGAAGACATTTGAGGTTGTTGAACACCTCAAGAAGCAAGGTTGTGGGAAAATATAGTTGTAGACAGAATCTCTGAGGAGTTATGTAAAGCTCTGCTAGTTGGGCATTGAGCAGCTGCAAGGGAGTGTACAGAAGAACTCTGTTGTGAGTTCAAATAGAAGAAATAATCAGTGAGGGTTCTTGATACTCTGCCAGGAGGGCATTGAGATAGTGTGCGGATAGACATAGAGAAGAAGGGAACTCTTTGAGTTCGGGAAACCAGAAGAAGAGTCCACTGAAGGATCTTCGCAGGGTTACTGAACACCCTGAGTACTCAAAAATAAGTTGTTTGAGTAGAAGGATAGCTAGGAGGGCATATAAATTATCCATCTAAGGGAGAAAGGGAAAAAAGAACGAGTTTCCTTGGAGGTCAAAGCTACAGGAAAGCTCTGGACAGACAACACCTTTTGTGCGTAGAGGTTCTACAAGAAGCGCAGAAGACAAAGAATCCTTTGAGGATTCGAGGAGAGAAGCTCAGGAGGGATGATGCCATTGTGAACGCAGGAGAGACTTAATACCAAGAGCTCACTGAAGCAAGGTAAAGGTCGAGGCCATTAACCATGGAGAAATCTTCGAAGTAGCGGAAGAAAGCGCATGATCAGGAGGAATAGTGCTTTTTCCGGTGCACGGAGCCATAGCTGCAAGGATTGCAGAGGCCAAGGAAATCTCTGAAAGACTTCAAAGTTCCCAAAGCTCAGGAGGGACAGTGTTTTTATACGCACGAGCGAGGACTCAAGTCACAAATCTCGAAGACGAAAAGGAGCGAAGGTCGAGGCCTTCGAGAAATTGAAATTCCTCCAAGTCCAGGAAGAAAAGCGCCAAAGCAGCAAGAGGAACACAAGAGCCGAAGAGATTCTGAGCCATTGGATCTTGTTCAAAATCGCCAATAGTCGTTAGATCTATCGAGACTTGTACGAGGTTTGAACCTCACACATAAGATCGTGAAAGGAGAAGTCCCGAAATAGCAAAGAAATCTGAGTTGCCCGATTGAAAGGACACGTGTCGCGAAATCACTCGTATCGGGGATTCGGACATCGGAGGTCAGAAGAGGAAGTCATTCAACTACACGAGTGGCGAAGCCGTGAAGTGGATCAGGATCCTCCATCTGAGAGTGGACAGGTGGCATACTCGCCGACACGGAGGTCAAACCTTTGTTGACCATTTTAGGGCTTCGTGAGTCGGAGATCCGAGAGTATAGCATCTGGATTCGCGAAGTCACGAAGTCCAAAATTTAGAAAGGAGGGAAGTTCCTGGTGGGACCTGCGTTGATGACGTGTCCAAATTTCTCATTTCGGCATATCGGAGGGTAAGAGGTCAAGACTCTTGTCCCGAAAGTTCCGAAGTTGCGAAACCATGAGAAAATCACAACCATCTGTTAGGAGGAGGAAAGGTGGCAGAGATCTAGGGATATCGCTAACTCAGGGGTTCGCAGGGTGAGAGCCCAAAGATCGGATGCTCCAAGTCATAAGAGGCAAAATCACGAGGAGAGTGGATAGTCGTTGGATCCAAGATCATGGGAGGACCATTGGATCAGGAACCCCATTGCATTTCACATCTTGGGGGTTCGAGGGTTGAAAGGAGTTTCTTTCGATTGCAAAAGTCACGAAGTGTCGAGAGCCAAGGCACGGAGGGGACATGCGGAAAAACTGCACAATGGGCCCGAGAAGTAGACCGGCGGACACACCTCACACATTTGGAGGATTCAACACCTCGTTGACCTCTCGCATCTTGGGGACTCGGGAGATAAGGGAACAAAATCTTGAGCCTTCGACTCGCGAAGTTGTGAGTAGCGAGAACGAGAGGAGAAAAGTCAATATCGCCTCTCGAGGGTTTGGGANGCCAAGGCTCGACATTTGAACTCGCGAAGGTGCGAGAGGCGAGAAGTGTTAGTGCTTAGCCTAGCCAGTGGTTGCGAAAGAAGGGCACTGACGGAAGAAAGGGAAATACCCATTTCGCGATCTCGGGTATCACGGATTTGAGAAGGAAGAGTCGGGAGTCACGACTTGTGAACTCGTGAGATCGTGAGATTGCGAAAAGGACCTGTGGATCTATCGAATTGAGATTCTAGCAAGAAATCGAAAGAGTTAATCTGGCTCGAAGGGGTTAAAGAACGATCCTGTGAGCGGATATCGGTCCCTAGGGCCGATAGGTCTACACCAAGTGGTATCAGAGTCGATACTTTGTCTGTATACTGTAGGCGGAGAAGGAAAAAGAAGGCAGGGTACTGGAAACTCTGTAGATGATTGGTTGCAGGTAAGTAGCAATCAAAGAGACAGTCAGGAGGATTGCAGAAGATGTTGGAAACACTCAGGATGCAGAGTGACAGCAGTAGGTTTTCTAGGAGGGTAGACAGGGACAGCGATATGTCTATTGAAGGCTGAAGATACGCTGAAAGGAAAGACCCAGAGCTGATGAGAAAAGCTAAATGGGATGAAGAACTCGCTGAGATGAACATGAGGATGGATGAACTTACATTGGAGATGCAGCAGAATGCAAGGTCAAGATGGGTGTATGAATGGCCCATTGGGAAGCCGAAGGTAAAATGGTCAGTCAAGCAGCTGATGGTCATAAGGCAGTGTAGACTGTTGAGAAGGTGGTTGAGGCATGCTGAAAACCTCAATAGACCAGAAGAAGGGGTTCGGATATGTGAACCAGAGACTGGGAGAAGCCTTAGTAATAAGGACAAATTGGGATTAGCTGAATATCTCAAGCACTTCCAGGAGGGAAGAGAAGAAATTTCTGATTTCCAGGTGGGAAAAGAGTCGATATCAGCTGATGATCTCATAGACTGTCATGAGGACAGCCAGGGAATTTCACATTTCCAGGTGGACAATGGATAGAGATCGTTGCGGGATCTCATGGACTGCTAGGAGGGCAGCAACGAGTTTTCAATTTTCCAGGTGGGCAAGGGAACAGAGATGGGATCAGTCGATTCCATAGACTGCCAGGAGGGCAACAGGAAAATCCCAATTTACCAAGTGGGCAGGGATAAACAGATGAGACTATCTGAGGGTCTCATAAACTCAGAGGTAAGTTTGGATCAACAGATGCAGCTAACAAAGGAGGAAGATATGAGGAATCTTCTAATGATTGGAGGAATTCAGATATTCCTGCCACATAGCCCAGAGGAGGCCAAAGTATGTGTTGCAGATGAGGGAACAAAAATAGAAGTAGGAAAGCTAGATGAGACTGTCAGAGAAGAATTAGAGACAATATTTGAGGTTGCCCAAGTAGAAAAAGAAGATGAGCATTCTGAGGAATGGCTATATATTTTCAGCTAGGAAACTGAAAAGAATGAAGCATTGGAGCTTGCAGAAGTGGAGGAAGAGGAAGAAGAAGACAACATTAGTTTGGCTGATCTGTATGAACAGATTGAATCCCTGGAGAGAAGGGTGATAGTACAGGGCATGCACATCCAACAGGTGAAGTTGGAAGTAGATGAAGAAGGCATGGGGGATCACAGTGATCTACCCAATTGCAAAAAAAATTTGCAGCTGAGGAGACTACATGAACAGGGCCAGCCACTAGAGCAACTGGACGAAGTGATCGAGGAGATTGGGGAGCTGATGTTAGGGTCAGTAGAAACTGTTAGCAAGGAGAAGCTGAGCAGAAGGAAAGAAGAAGCAGTAGCAGCAGCAAGGACATGGAGCAGATGAACAGCTCCACAAATTTGTTAGGGATATAGGAGGATTTCCAAAGCTGAGAGAGGAAGCTCATGAACAGGAGATCATGAATTTTGTAGCTAAGGAGTATCATGCAAGAGCATCTCTACACGTCAGCTAACCAACCATCCATCCATGTCAGCATGTGAATTCAAAGTTGAAGAGAGGCGCAACCCTCGTCTTCCATTTTGAATTTGAATGTAATTTAATGTTTAGGCTATGGAGCCATGAAGCCGTGCCTTTGCATAGGCATTATAGTAGATAGGCCTTTATTGTTTGTAAGGCAGAGATCTAGATCCAATTTGTGGACTAGACAGCCCATTCAATTCCATTGAATAGGGTAGGTAGATTGGATGGAAGAGCTCAAAGAGCCCCTCATGTAAAATATCTAAGATATATTTGTATCTCATGGGAGAGAGTCTCCGAGGAGAGACCAGAAGAAAAAGAGTCGAGACCTTGTTACAGTCCGCACTCAGAACACCTTTGTAAAGAGACATTTTGATTAATATAAACAAGAGCAGTTTTTCCTGCATAATGTCTGTTTATGTGAATGTATTTGTGTGTTCTTTATGTTGTAGATGTATACTATACATTTATAGAGAGTTGTTTGATTTTCAGGCTTTAGAGGTCTTTGAGGCTTCACACCAGGAGGGTGTGACAGAACACTGCGGGTTCTGATAGCTAGTGCACTGAAGCACTTCTGAACTCCGCGGAGTCAGACAAAGATGTGCCAGGAGGGCACAGTAGCTGAAATTGATAGCTCAGAGGAAGACCTTTGAGGTTGTTGAACACCTCAGGAGGCAAGGTTGTGGGGAAACACAGTTGCAAACAGAATCTTTGAGGAGTTATGTAAAGCTCTGCCAGTTGAGCATTTAGTAGGTGCAAGGGAGTGCACAAAAGAACTCGATTGTGAGTTCAGATAGAAGCAAGAATCATTGAGGGTTCTTGATACTCTTCCAGGAGGGCATTGAGACAGTGTGCAGATAGGCACAGAGAAGAAGGGAACTCTTCGAGTTCAGGAAACCAGAAGAAGAGTCCATTGAAGGATCTTCACAGGGTTACTAAACACCCTGAGTACTCATAAATAAGTTGTTTGAGTAGAAGGATAGCCAGGAGGGCATATGAATTCTCCATCTAAGGGAGAAAGGGAAAAAGGACGAGTTTCCTTGGAGGTCGAAGCTACAGGAAAGCTCAGGACGGATAACACCTTGTGTGCGTAGAGGTTCTGTGAGAAGCGTAGAAGCCAAATAATCCTTTAAGGATTCGAGGATAGAAGCTAAGGAGGGACGACACCATTGTGAATACAGGAGAGACTTAAGACCAAGAGCTTGCCGAAGAAAAGTAAAGGTAGAGGCCTTTAACCATGGAGAAATCTTCCAAGTAGCGGAAGGAAGCGCATGCTCAGGAGGAATAGTGTTTTTTCTGGTGCACAAAGCCACAGCTGCAAGGAGTGCAAAGGCCAAAGAACTCTCTGAAAGAGTTCAAAGTTCCCAAATCTCAGGAGAGACAACATTTTTATACGCATGGGTGAGGACTCAAGTCGTAGAGCTCGCAGAGGAAAAGGAGCGAAGGTCGAGGCCTTCGAGAAATTGAAATTCTTCCAAGTCCTGGAAGAAATGTGCCAAAGCAGTAGGAGGAGCAGAAGAGCCGAAGAGATTCTAAGCCATTGGATCTCATTCAGAATCGTCGACAACCCTTAGATCTGTCGAGAGCTGTATGAGGGTTAGACCTCACGCATAAGATTGCGAAAGGCGAAGTCCCGAAATAGCGAAGAAATCTAAGTTGCCCGATTGGAAGGACATGTGTCGCAAAATCACCCGTATCGGGGATTCGTACATCAGAGGTC
>SNQJ01S0095089.1:0-15260 GCA_010110895.2 Picea sitchensis
GAAATTACTCATTCAAGATGCATATAAACAACAACAAATAACAATGAACAAAAAACACATAACACAACAAATGATAAAGGAGTTCACCCCTCTCTTGGGCTACATCTCCTGGTCCAGCTTCCAATGGATATTTTGTATTATTTTCTCAAAGTTCTCAAATATGTGCTTTATAATGCTCAAAATGCCAAAAAGATGCCTCCAATGGCTTCAAAATGTCCAAAAACCCCTAGCTGGGATTTTTTGGCACCTCGTTTGGCCAAAATTGAAGAAGATAGGCTTCTTGGAAGTTCCCCTTCAAACTTGTTGTCTCTAGATCGCCAAAACGCACCCCTTGCTTCCTCAACCTAGCCCCCACTATGTGTAAAAACCCAACACTGGGTGCAACCGTACAATTGGTGCGAACTGTAGGACGATTACGTGCCAGCCCCTAAGATCCAAGCCTGTGAGCACATGGTCCACCACATGACCTTGTGCGCATATAAAAAGGGGCCAAGTCCCAAATCAAATGATAGAGCGACAAGTATCGGCACGGTTTCATAACTGTTGGTAATACAACTCCCATGTTATACATTGACCACTGGTCATATGTGTATGGTCCACTGGTTATATGTGTTATGGCCCACTGGTTATATATGTTATGGCTCCGTTTGAACCACACGCGGGTAGTCACATATATATATACATATGGATGGGGGCTGGGGCTTAGTCCTAGCCCTGTCCATGCCCATTCCAAAAAACATTGAAATTTAAATACATTGTTTCACATATATATAATAAGAAACACTTGTGGGCGCACCGGTTGGGTGGCCCTTCCCAAAGCGTTACCCCCTACCCGGAGGTCGCGGGGTCGATTCCTACCGACTACACAAGTTTTAACCAATGTTTAGATGACACGTGGTGGCCATTGATTGGGCCACGTGTTGCTATCCCATTCTCCACAAACAAACCACGTGTCATACGTCGACTCATCCACATGACTTCCAACACATCTGCCACGTTTCGTACAATCTACCACGTCAACATCCGTATAGACTGTACAGTCAACACATTTTGTTTTTGCATGTTTTTCATTTTGAACAGAACGTGATATCTCTCTCATCCGATGTCCGTTTGAACCCAAACGAGTTGTGTCGGGTTCATGATGATGAGGCCTATGCTCCCGTTTGATTTGAAGTGATTCCAAGCACTTTTAATTTTGAGCAAAATTTGATCCCCTGGATCAATGTTCTAACAATAATTATTACATGCACATTTCTTATAGAATTAGAGGTACAAGAAAATATCTTTGGTTCTTATATGAGGACTTGATTTATGGATGATACTAAAGGATATTACAAACATGAGGAGGAGGTCCAAGGTATTTTTTATCCCACAAATTGTAGGTTGGGCAAAGCTCGATCCAACCACCAAATGGAACGGCTTGATGAAAGGTCTTGGTGGCAGCCAAAGGTTTCCAAGAGATAAGAGTACATGTAAAGAGTGATGTACCTGCCCAAGACACAAGAACAAGCCAAGTATACATATATAATTTTAGGTGGACAAGTAAGTTAATATTGTTGTCCCTAATTGCAGTAGTAAACAATGATGTATATCAACAACATAAAAATAGTAAGAGATAGAAATAAAGATGATAAAAGTCTATCAAATGATGCAATATATAAGTTAGCAAAACACTAGTACAAATCAAGTGTAAAAGCAAAAGACTTTAGCATCAACATAAGGTTATTATAGATAGTATTTCATAGACACTTTTGTAGCCTTATGGCTGTAGCAAACAACTTGTTATAGCAAATAAATCGGCCACCAAAAATCACTAGTAATCCACCCAAAAGATGCACTAGGCATAGTAGATTGTAGGGGTAAATTATTAGCAACGTCTGATGGTTGAATTGTGAGTTATTCAAGAAAGTGTTTAGGGTTTGGTGCAGCCCTAATGGTTGTAGCATTAAAATTATTACAGTAGAAAAATGGTTGTCTAAAAGAGGATGCCCTTAGGTCACAAGAAATCTTTTAACATGTAGAATAAATTCCAACTTGAACAATTCCAATATATCATAGTTTTACATATCCCAATGCAATGATTTATTTCTCCAATGCAAGAGATTAGTGCCTTTAATTGTTGGGTTATGTATTCTTTACAGGAGAAATATCTAGTTGTGCTACCTCCTTGGGGATGTAATCTCTTTTACTCCCCAAGTTAAGCAAAACAAGCTAAGGAAAACCCTAGGAGGGTGTAAACCCTTTTACTCCTCCTATTATTCCTTTGTGAAACAACTTATTTCAAGACAAGATGATGGCCTTGGTGGGGTTGTATGCACTTATATTCCCCAATAAGCTTAGAAAATTGGACTTGTAACCAAGAAAGAAGCAACAAAATGGATTCCTTACCTACTGCAAGCATAAACAAGAAAAACTCCTTTAACCAAGAAATATCCACCATAAATCAAGAAAAGCACTCCAAGAGAGATAGTGAATCACTTCTTCCACCAATAGAAAAGATAAACCATAGCAAAAGAATGTAACCAAAAGAGATGAAGAGAATTTCCCAAGAAGGGTACAAATTCCATCCATTATCCTCTCACAAGATGGAGAGTTATATTATAAAATGAGATTCACATGATCTCTATTTATAAAAAAACTCTTAAAACATAGTTTGTCCATGTAGCAAGGGTAAAACATAATATAACGGGTGAAAAACCCTTTTCTTAACCCTTGCATCAAATAATAATATTTAATTTTCACTTTAACACAATAGAAACCCTAAAAATAAGATGATGCCACCCTTTTAGGGGACATTTTCCACACTTTGAGTAAGTCATTAGAGAAGAGAATGGAGGTTGTTGATGTTCCTTGAGCCTAGTCATCATGTGTAAGGATAAATCCATGTCTCCTTCATTTAAAATATGACAAGTGTCAATGTACAATAACTCCATCACCATCAAGCCCCCTCAAGCATGAGGTCAATCCTCAAAAGGTGACATTTTGCCTCTCCTAGGAAAGTCGTTTGGGAAATAGGGGTTGGATAAGATCCTCCATAATTCCATGTAAGCCTTTAAAGTCATGTCTCTTTGATTTAGTGTGGGGACCTACAAAATCCAAACTCTGGGAGTCTTGCCCCATGGAATCCCAAGTTGGGCTTGTTCTCCCAAAACTGGCCACCAAGCAAGGTCTTGCAAAATAAAAGGGTACACCCTCCAAACATCTCAAGTCAAAGATATCATGACAAGTGTAAACCACATCTAATAATCAAGGAACCTAAACATGTGCATCAAAATTACCTCATCCAATTAAACAAATGCTCAAAAATCCTATACAATTGACCAAGTTTAAGTATTGGAGGGGTGTCATAAAATTCATAGTGGGTAGACCAAAACCATCAAGTAGGGGATGTTCCCAAGGATGGTATTTCAAGGTTATGTAGTGGATGATGAGGTGGAAGGTGTTTATACTTAATAGTTCTTTGCGTTTCATGAAATATAAGGGCTTGTATTATCTCATTTATGGGTGCCTTTGTAGAGGGTGTGTGGCACCTTCATTTATGATGCACTTTTTCGAAGCCCATCTTCTTTCCATTCTTATATTTATTTCATGTTTCAAGGAACAAGTTGAAGGCCACTGTCATTTCTTGGTGTCTAGATAACGACAATGTCATTCACAAATACCTCACAGAAATGAGAAGGTTGGCTTATGATGAGACCCCCTTTCCTTCAATTGTGTAACTGAGAGCCACTACCCTGTCTTGGTGATTAGATGATGGTAATGTCTTATCGCTAAATACCCATGATCATGATAGGTCGACATGTGATGAGACCTCCCATCCTCCAACTAACCCATTTAATCATTCACTATCATTTATTTTTGTAGGTCCCCCATTTCTTCTAGAGAAGCGTTTTATTTCTTTCCCGGGGATCCTTGGGTGAATCATATGGAAGGTCTATATTTTTGATTTTATCTTTTTATCCAACAACAATCTCTCTGGGCCTTCAGCCCCTTCTTCCCATGAAATTAGGTACATTCCCTTCTTGGGTCACTAAAGTCAAAAGGCCTAGAAGAAGACAATATGATGGGAGTGTAATGAGCGGAAGGTCGTAAGTATGGTCAGGAATGGTACGATAACCCTTTAAGGGACCCCTAGTCACAAACCTTCCCCAAAGGTTAGCTACTTACTAGGACATATATGAAACTCATCAAGGTGAAATAGGGTCAAAAGAATAATGTCCAAGCAAGAATTCTATAATTAAAAGCAACTTAAATAAAAGATTTTAAATTCCTCAAATATTAGGGTGATTACCTGCCACAATACCTGACTTGTACCTCATGGAGCAAGACCCATCTGCCTTCCATAAGCTATCTGGTGTGGTGGATGCACTGACAATGGATCAAAATGTGGTTACAAAGCAAGATTTTGTATGTGCAAGTGGACACTGCTAGTCATGTGGTCTCTCGACACTCCATATTTGCAACCTGAGGGCCTCGAGACATCATCTCCTTATTTATCCCACAAAATGGGGATAACATCTGGCTCCTACTTGGGGACATGTGTTCGTCATAGAGTGCATGAGAACCGAAACATCTTCTGGTAGACCTGTGCCTATATTGAAAAAAGAAATGATAAAATATAGGGTGGTTCTATCACCCTTTGTCCATATACATCAAAATCCAAAATGAAACTAATCTAGAAAAGCAAATTTTAGCATTTTTCCAAAACATTTATAAACTAAGCATGAAATCAAGATGCAAGTAGAGAAAAATAAAATATAATATGCATCTAAAATAACATGAACAATCAATATGAAAATGTAAGAAATAAAATGACTTGCCTACTTACCTGGGGCCTTGGGGACCTTAAGAATCGAGTCTTGCAGCTATCAGGTGAAGTCATATATCTATTGCAACCAATTGATCATCCTATCAAAGTATCTCCCCATGTTCTTAATTATGTAAAACAACAAAGATAAGTCAAGCGTATAATGATCATGAACGCAAATAGATGTATAATCAATCATAAAATGAAACTCATGGAGATGGGTGGGAGGGAGGAAACTATGTTGGAAAGAGAATCCATCAGCCTGATCATCCAAGGAATCCTTCCTGAAGTGATATCCACAAGATCGATCAACCCATATCTGAAGAGGACTATCGTATATAGACGACAATTCATCTTCATTCATGCACAGATATCCACTGCTTGTTGAATACTGAGAAGATATGAGAGATCGAAAGAAGACTGTAGGGCTTCCCAGAGAAGATATGTGGTAAGGGACAACCTTAGGTCTAGAGAAATAAAAACGTGGCATATTCATCTGTGAATCCCTGTAGAAATATTCGATATGAAAATACTTCCTCTTTATAGAGTGATCCTATGATCGCTCTAAGATGGCCATGTCCTAATATTCCTCCAAAATTGAGGATGAAGGTGGATGAGAGTCCTCATACAACAAGTCTGCATCCCAAAAATGATATGCATCACAAGTCCTAAGGGATGATTGCAAATCATCCTGAAAATGCTACAACCAGTCACCCTCGAATAAATCTATAATCATGTCATCATCATGATTCCAAACATATGAATCATATACACATGAAAAGTAATCCTTTGAAGATGACAACTCAAACCCCTTTTCTTGACGAATACCCTCAATGTCGTAAATAGGGTCCCTATAAAAAATGAGATGACCAAGATCCCACCTGTGTCTTCCAGTCTGTATGAAATTTTCTATATTCTCATCAACCATATCTAAAGGTTATCTCATAATATCATGAGCATAAATGATCATCTATTTGTCTTCGTATGTAGGAAGAGAAGAGGATGGGACAACTTCAACATGATCTTCAAATTATTCACTGAGGCTAGTTGCATCTTCAACTTCATGAAAAATAAGAGAGGATGAATGGACAACCTCAACTTCATCAGAAGGGAGAAAACATAATGATGCCTCAACATGTTGTGCTTCATCAAGATTTTTTTTCTCTTCATGGGCACACTCTTCCATCGCCTCATCATTACACAAGGCTTGATCCTTACTGCAAAGTTCTTTGTTTTCCCTTTTTTAAAAGGATATGTCATATACTAGGGATCCTCTATTACTTATTCACTTCCATATTCATGGAATAAAACATCATCAAGTTATTCAAAAGGGTCATGACTCATCATGTTCTCTTATTGATGTGTAGGAGGAACCGAGGCCTGGATGTCTTCATCAAAAGGGAGGGTATATACAAACACTTCATCTTCATTGGGTGTCTCATTTATATCTTCAACATGAGAATATTCATCCATTTTCTCATCATCCACAAGGAAACCTTCTTTGCAAAGACTGCCTTTGAGATCTTGGAAAACAACTTGCAAACTCTGAGTAGCTAGTCGATAATTCTCGAGAAACTCTTCAATGAGATTTGTAGAAGAAGGGATACTCATTGGATTACATGAGTGTGAAATCCACTTTCTTTGACTTTCTTCCAGATAAGATACAAAAATTTTCATCATCACATTTTCATGTAGCACATTTAATATTGAAGCATACTTCATATACCTCACAACATGAGTGACTGTTAGAGCTAGATCACCATCAAATTTAGGGAAACTTTCCCTCCACTATGCTGAGCAATGATTTGGATATCCATGGATATTTTGAACATCAAGAGAAGGATACACATTATGAAAATCCCATGGTAAGTCTCATGAGGCCATGGTTCCATCACTTAGGGTAATCCCTCAATGGATTTGCTAGATGAGACTAATGCTTATAAAAGGATGGAAAGGGGGAAAAAGGAAAGGTGGGTTCATGGAAAGTGGAGTCGCCAGATGAGATTCAATAAGAACTCATCAATGGTGGAAAAGGGAAATTTCTTTAGGTTGATTCACCAGGAAAGATAGGGAAAAAAAATTCAGATAGCTTTACAAAGTGTTGTTAGGGTTCGGAAGAGGATTCAAAATCCTTCCCAACAACGGTGCCAAAATGTTATTACATAAGTTTTGGGCTGGTAAAATCTTGACCCAACCACCAAATGGAAAAAAATTAGAGAACACATACCCACTATCACCTTATGTAGGTATTCCCGTCACTTTAGAGATGAAAGTATCACCTCAAGGGGGGATTCCCAGTGTCCCTAGGGGGAAATGAGACGTAAAGTGGTATGATGGAAGTGTAGCTCCTATAGGTTAATATACTAAGTATTGAATGTCTTGATGAAAGGTCTTGGTGGTAGCCAAAGGTTTCCAAGAGATAAGAGTATCTGTAAAGAGTGATGTACCTGCTTGAGACACAAGAACAAGACAAGTGTATACATATAATTTTAGGTGGACAAGAAAGTTAATATTTATGTCCCTAATTGCAATAGTAAACAATGATGTATATCAGCAACAAAAATATAGTAAATTATTCAAATAAAGATGCTAAAAGTATATCAAATGGTGCAAGAGATAAGTTAGCAAATTACTAGTACAACTAAAGTGTAAAATCATAAGACTTTAGAATCAATGTAAGGATGTTATAGATAGTATTGCAGAGATACTTTTGCAGCCTTATGGATGTATAAAAAAACTTGTTAAAAAAAAAAAATCAGTCACCAAAAATCACAAGTAATGCACCCAAAAGATGCACTAGGCCTAGTAGATTGTAGGGGTAAATTATTAGAAACTTTTGACGGTTGAATTGTGAGTTATTCAAGAATTTTTTTAGGGTTTGGTGCAGCCCTAATGGTTGTATAATTAAACTTATTACAAAAACAAATGGTTGGATAAAAGAGGACACCTTTAGGGAACAACAATTCTTATAACATGTAGAAGAAATTCCAACTTGAACAATTTCAATATCTCGTAGTTTTATGTATCCCAATGCAATGATTTATTTCTCCAATGCAAGAGATTAGTGCCTTTAATTATTGTGTTATAGAGTCTTTAAAATATAAAGAGATATTTTTACTACCTCCTTGGGGGTGTAAGCCCTTTTACTCCCCAAGTTAAGAAAAACAAGCTAAGGAAAACCCTAGGAGGGTGTAAACCCTTTTACTCTTAGTATTCCTTTGTGAAACAACTTATTTCAATACAAGATGATGGCCTTGGTGGGGTTTTATGCACGTATAATCCCCAAAAATCTTACAAAATTATATGTGTAACCAAGAAAGAATTAACAAAATGGATTCCTTACCTAGTGCAAGCATAAACAAGAAAAACTCATCCTTTAACCAAGAAATATCCACCATAAAGCAATAAAATCACTCCAAGAGAGATAGTGAATCACTTCTTCCACCAATATAAAATATAAACCATATCAATATAATGTAACCAAAATATATGAAGATAATTTCCCAAGAAGGGCACAAATTTCAGCCAATATCCTCTCACAAGAGGGAGAGTTATCTTATAAAATGAGATTCGCATGATCTCTATTTATACAAAAATCTTAAAACACAGTTTTTCCACTTAGAAAGGGTAAAAAATAATATAGGGTATCAACAACCATTATCTTACCCCTTTCATTAAATAAAAATATTTAATTTTCACTTTAACACAATAGAAACCCTAAAAATAAGATGGCGTCACCCTTTTAGGGGACATTTTTGACACTTTGAGTAAGTCATTGGAGAAGAGAATGGAGGTCGTTAGGGTTTCTTGAGCCTCCTCATCATGTGATAGGGTCAATCCATGTATCCTCTGGTCAAAATATTCCAAGTGTCAATGTACAATAACTCCATCACCATCAAGCCCCCTCAAGCATGACGTCAAGCCTCAAAAGGTGGTGTTTTGCCTCTACCAGGCAAGTTGTTTGGGAAATAGGGGATGGATAAGATCCTCCATGATTCCATGTAAGAATTCAAAGACATGTCTCTGTGATATGGTGTGTGGGCATACAACATCCAACCTGTGGGATTCTTTTCCCATGGAATCCCAAGCTAGGTGTTTTCTCCCAAAACTGGCTACCAAGCAAGGTCCTGCGAAACAAAAGGGTATTCCCTCCAAATATCTCAAGTCAAAAATATCATGAAAAGTGTAAAACACATATAATAAGAAATACACCTAAACATGTGCATCAAAACCACCTCATCAATTTAAACAAATGCTCAAAAACCATATACAATTGACCAAGTTTAAGTATGGGAGGGGTGTTATAAAAGTTCTACTGGGTAGACCAAAACCCTCAAGTATGGGATGCTCCAAAGGATGGTATTTCAAGGTTATGTAGTGGATGATGACGTGGAAGGGGTTTAGACTTCATAGGCCGATGAGTTTCATGACATACAAGGGCTCTTATTATCTCATTTATGGGTGCATTTGTAGAGGGTGTGTGGCACCTTCATTTGCGATGCATGTTTTCCAATCCCATATTCTTTCCATTCTTATATGTATTTCATGTTTCAAGAAATAAGTTGAAGGCAACTCTCCTAGCTTGGTGTCAGATAATGAAATTTTCATTCACAAATACCTCGCCGAAATGAGAAGGTTGTCTCGTGATGAGACCCCTTTCCCTTAGTTGTGTAACTGAGAGCCACTACCCTATCTTGGTGACCAAAAGATGGTAATTTCATAATGTTAAATACTCAGGATCATGATAGGTCAACAACTTATGAGACCTCCCATCCTTCAACTAACCCCTTTAAGCATTCACTATCATTTATTTTTGTGGGTCCCACATTTCTTACAGAGAAGTGTTTCATTGCTTTCTCAAGGATACCTGGGTGAAGCATCTAGAGGGTCTATATTTAAACTTTTATCTTTTTATTCAACAACAATACCTCTGGGACTTCGGTCCCTTCTTCCCATGAAATGAGGTACATGCCCTTCTTGGGTCACTAAATTCAAAGGGCCTAGAAGAAGACAATAGGATGGGAGTGTAATGAGAGGAAGGTGGTAAGTATGGTCAGGAATGGTATGATAGCCCTTTAAGGGACCCCTAGTCACAAACATTTCCCAAAGGTTGGCCAGTTAATAGGAAATCTATGATACTCATCAAGGTGAAACAGGTTCAAAATAATAATGTCCAAGCATGCATTATATAATAAAAAGAGTCATAAATAAAACATGTTTAAATGCCTCAAATATTAGGGTGATAGTCTGCCACAATAACTCACTTGTATTACATGGAGAAAGACCCATCTGCCTTCCAGAAGCTATCCAGTGTGGTGGATGTGCTAAAAATGGATCATATGTGGTGATAGATTGAGATTTTGTATGCATAAGTGGAAACTGCTAGTCATGTGGTCTCTCGACACTCCATATCTGCAGCCTGAGGGAATCGAGACATAATCCCCTTATTTATCCCACAAAATCGGGATAACAATATTCATGTCAGCATGAGAAATGTTGAGATAAAGTATAATCGAATGAGAGGAAAGCATGGACTTGTAACCATGAGAAGCCTGCATAGAGAAGTGCAAAGCTATAGAGAATATAATGAAAGGATTGTGAAGGCTCATGAAGAGATACTTCAAATTCTGAATATGTTGCATGCACAAGTTAACATTGACTTTATCACCAAGCAAGAAGATAATACTAGACAAGGGACAACATCCATATCCAATGGAAAAATGGATGATCATGAGAATGAGAGGTAGTCAAGAAGCATGAGTAGGGGCCATCATTCTCCAAATAAATACACTAGAAGAACTCATGCAAGTTTGGGGAACGGGAACAACCCAAGTGTGCCTCATGTTAGGAGGCAAAGAAGAAGGAATTAGGTAGACATCTTACAATTTGAACTCGGGAAAATTAAGCCACCAACTTTCAATAGTGAGCACAATAAAGGAGAAGTGGCTGAGGCATGGCTGTTGGAAATGAAGAACCATTTACATATACATGATTACCCCTCAAATGTAGAAGATATAATTGTGACCTACCACTTGCAAAGAAAGGTAATGATGTGGTGGGTTTAGCTTAAGAAAACCAAACACCTTGATGAGAAAAGGATCTCATAGAGGCAGTTCAAAGGATATTTCCAAAAGAGATATTTTTTCAAGCATTATTATGAAAAAGAGATGAAATATTTCTTTGAACTCAAGTTGGGAAGCATGACAATGGATGAATATGAGAAGAGATTCTTTGAATTGTTGAAGTATGTGGACTTCATAAAGGATGAGAAATTAAAAATCCAAAGGTTTTTAAGTGGGTTACCCTCCTTCTATAGTGACAAGATATAATATGATAACCCCAATACTTTGGAGGAATCCATAAGGAGAGAAAAACATATTTATGATCAAAGAAAAAGAAGGCCATTTTTCCAAAAATATTGGAATGATAAGATGAAGGGAAAAAATGATCAAAGATAGAAAGGTTTTAAGTCACCCTTTTTCAAGAACAACTCCCAAGTAAATTAACAAGGTCATTCAACCCAAAATGAGCGCCAAACTATATATTCATTTGGGAAAATACCAAGGTAGCAACATGTACAATGTTGATGAAGTGAGAGAAATCACTTATATAGGGACTGTCCTCACAAAGGTGAAATAATGAGGACTATCCACACCATTCATGAGGCTAAAACAATGGAATACATGGGAGGAAATATGTCAAGGATTTATGCAGCATTGGAAAACAAGGAAGAAGAATATCAACCCCCCATGATTGAAGTGGAAGGTAAGATATATAATCATCCCATAACAATTTTAATTGATTCTAGGGCTAGCCATAGTTACATAAAATCTAACTTTTTTTTATATATTTCACTTGCAAATGAGTATGCATCATAAATATTGGTTAGTTCATTAGCCATAGGGGCTAAGAGGAAAATCAATGAGCTAGTTAAATATTGTCCAATAGACATGAATGGACTCAACACAAAGGTAGATGTAAACATCATACCATTGGATTCATATGATTGTCTAATTGGAATGGATTTATTGGAAAAAAACCATGTTGTCCTAGATTGTTACAACAAGACAATCATATGTATTAATAAAGAAGGGAAACAAGGCAAGGTTCAAAACATTCGAAGAGTTATAGTTGTTAGAGATATTTCAACTATGTAGCTGAAAAAGAGTTTCAAGAAGGGATGCCATATTTTTGCAACCTATGTGGAAGAGGCAGGAAAAGATAAAATTGCAAGTATTGAAGGCCATATGGTCTTAATGGATTTTGAAAATGTTTTGGGGGAATTCCTAGTATTTCTGCCAAATAGAGATATTGATTTCTCTATTGATTTGGTTCTAGGAGTTTCCTTAGTGTCCAAGACACCTTACAGAATGGGAACACCAAAATTGAATGAGTTGCAGATGTGGCTTGAAGAATTGTTAAGGAAGGGGTATACATGCCCAAGTGTGTCATCTTGGGGTGCCCCAGTTATTTTCTTGAATAATAAATATGGAACATTAAGGTTTTACATTGATTTTAGACAGCTAAATGAGGTCACCATAAAGAACAAATACTAATTTTCCAAGGATTGATGATTTATTTAATCAACATAAAGGTGCAAGATTATTTTCCAAGATTGACTTGAGATCATGTTATCATCAAGTGAGAATAAATAAAGAATGTATCATCAAAACAATGTTTAAAACAAGATACATGCATTATGAATTCATGGTAGTGCCATTTGGACTATCAAATTCCCCAATTGTTTTTATGTGTCTAATGAAAGGAGTGCTCATGGAATACCTGGACAAGTTTGTAATTGTGTTCCTAAATGATATACTCATATACTCTAATCCATAATAGGAACATACACAATGTTTAAGATGCTAAAATGTTTAAGAGAGAATAAGTTGTATCCCAAGCTAAGTACGTGAATATTTTATCAAAAGAAGATTCACTACTTGGGGAATATAATTTCACAAGAAGGGATAGTAGTTGATCTCGAAAAGATAGATTCCATTAGAGGATGGACAGTTCCAATAAATGTCATAGAGGTCAGATCATTCATGGGTCTTGCTGGTTATTACCGAAGATTCATAAAAGAGTTCTCCAATATTACAAGCCCAATCACTTCTTTGCAAAAGAAGGGAGTGAAATTTGAATGGACTCTCAAGTGTGAAGAGATGTTTCAATAGTTGAAAGACATATTGACAACTGAGCCAATCTTGAATATTACAGATCCATATTTTATTTTATTTTGTGCACCGATGCAAGGAATGACTTAGTGGAGTCCTCACACAAATGATCATGCGGTATGTTATGAGTCCAAAAAAATAAAATAACATAAGAAGAATTATGCTACACATGACTTGGAGTTAATGATGATTGTACATGCATTAAAAATGTGGAGACATTACCTCATGGGGAGGAAATTTGAGTTAAGGACAAGACCATTGTGGTCTGAAACATTTTTTTGGAAAACCAACATTAAATGCTAGACAAACTAGATGATTTGAATTTCTGAGTGAATATGACTTTGAAATTAAGCACCTCAAAGGAAAAGAGAATCATGTGGTTGATGCACTCAGCGTGAGGGAACATGAAATGCATATCAAAACCATTAGCATGTACAAGACTGATCTGAAAGATCAAATTATTGTAGCAGTAAATTCAGATAAGCAATATCTAAAAATAAAAGAAACATTACAACACAAATTTAAATATTATAAGTTGCAAGAAGATGAAATTATCATATACAAAGGCAAAGTGTATGTGCCAAATTCCAGTGAGATGAAAAATGCAATGATGAGGGAAATTCATAATGTATCATATGTTGGCTACCCAAGATATCATAAATCAATTGCAATTGTAAGAAGCCAATACTTTTGGTCAATAATGAAGAAAGAAGTGACTAATTCTATAGCTAAATGTCTAGAGTGTCAAAAAGTGAATACCAAACATGGACATCTAGATGTGTTTTTACAACCATTTTCCATTCCAAACTGAAAGTGGAAAGTAGTTACAGTTGATTTTATCACTAAGTTGCCTAGAACAGTGAAGCAACATGATTCCATCATGGTGGTGGTGGATAAATTAACTAAGGTAACACATTCTATTCTAATGAAGACAACAAACAAGGCAACAAATATTGTAGAAATATATATAAAAGAATTTACTAGGCTACATGGGGTGCCTAAAGAAATTTTTTCATACAGAGATCCAAAGTTTACATCCAATTTTTGGAAAGGTTTGTTCAAAGGATTTGGGACAAATATAAATCTTAGTACAAGATATCACCCAGAGTTAGATGGGAAAATTGAGAGAACTAACAGAATAATTGAGGACATGCTTAGAATGTATGTGATGGACCAACTATCAAAGTGGGAAGATTATATCCATTCAATGTAATTTTCCTACAATAATGGGTATCAGACATCATTAACAATGATCTCATTTGAAGCATTTTATGGCAAGAAGTGTAACACATCAGTGACTTGGGATAATATAGAAAATAGATTTATTTGTGGGATAGATTTGTTAAAGGAAATGCAAGAGAAGATGACAAAGATCAAGCAAAATTTAAAGGATGCTCAAGATAGGAAAAAACGTTTTGCAGACAAGAATAGTGTTTAGATATTTTAAAGTGGGAAAACATGTGTTTTTAAATGTGAAAGTGAAGAGAAGTTTGTTAATATTAGGAATTTTTCCAAAGATGGAAGCAAGATATTGTGGACCTTTTGAGATCTTAGAAATGATAAGGCTAGTTGCATACATGCTAGCATTTCTTGCATCCATAAAAGTGCATAATTTATTTCATATGTCATTATTAAATAAATATGTTCCTAACCCTAACCACATAATTGATTGTATTGTGATCTAGGAGGAACAAGAAGGATATTTCAAGGTGGAACCAATACGCATCATGGACAGGAAATTCAAAATTCTCCTAAATAAATCCATAGGGTTGGTAAAGGTTCAATGGATCTGCTATAGTCTTGAAGATGCTATGTTAAGAACCAAACATCAATATAGCATAGAAAAACCTTAGGAAAAGTACTCAACACCTTGAAAAAGAGATAATTTCAGATAATAAGCCTCTTCAAGGGGGCAACCTCCTTTTACCCCACTTAAATGTTCAAGTCCAAGATGATTCAAAATGAAAATGTATCCTTGGTATATATAGGAGACTAGGAGGTATAATTACAACTAATGGCCTAAAGCCGGCATAAATAAAATAACATTACTAATCTAATATGCCCCAATTAAGGGTTAATGAGCAAGCCGACATAAATAAAATAACATTACTAATATAATATGCCACAATTAAGGGTTAATGAGCCAATATTAGGGCTTAACATGCCCCTCCCCTTGAGACAAGTGTTGTCTGCAACGCTTGAGTAACTCTGGATGCTTCTGTATAAAAGACTCATCTTCCCAAGTGGAATCTTCAGTCGGTAGTTTCCTCCATTTAATG
>SNQJ01S0095089.1:20187-31897 GCA_010110895.2 Picea sitchensis
GCCTTGAAAAAGAGATAATTTCAGATAATGAGCCTCTTCAAGGGGGAAACCTCCTTTTACCCCACTTAAATGTTCAAGTCCAAGATGATTCAAAATGAAAATGTCTCCTTGGTATATATAGGAGACTAGGAGGTATAATTACAACTAATGGCCTAAATCCGGCATAAATAAAATAACATTACTAATCTAATATGCCCCAATTAAGGGTTAATGAGCAAGCTGACATAAATAAAATAACATTACTAATCTAAAATGCCACAATTAAGGGTTAATGAGCCAATATTAGGGCTTAACATGCTACATAGGAGTATGATGAAAACATGTGGGAAGAATAGCTGCAAATTTTTGACAAATTTAAAGAAAACAAAATATAAGAATGCAAGGCTCCATTTTGAGCAACGAGAGTTCCAAAACCAGATCTCAGAATCCTAGCCAATCTGCGTTGGGGGACCTAATAAAATAATGGCACATTCCTTGGATTATCCTTGATAAATGAATGGTACATTATTTGGGTTAGGCTTGATAAACAAATGGTGCATTCCTTGGGTCCGCAGGTCGAGAGGAACATAAGATTTTGATTGGAACTACTGCTAGAGTTGTGAAATTGCAGAATTTTTATTTTCTAAGTATTGTGATGTTAATGTATATATGTGTATGTATATCACCATAGTGTGCACCAAATATGGTGCACAATTTTAAAGGAGGGGGAGTGTAACATCCCCTCTACAATCCCCATTTTAATTAATGCTTAATTTATATATAATGTATGGCTACGACCAAGCAATGTATATGCGAATTTTATTTCTAAATTTTAATGACAATGTGATTATAGTTGCTAACGTGACATGGACAAAGATGGGGGTTGAATTAATCCACAAGAGAGGGGAGGTTCTAAGAGAATTCATAAGAGGGGGGTCCAAGGGGGGATTACCCATGTCTATTAATTCCACCCACATTCCTGAATTTTATTATCACTATGCATTAAACTCTATTTACTAATTGAGTGTTCCCAAAGCTAATCCTTGAATTCATGCAAGAGGGTGGGTGTGAGAAGTCACATCCCATAGTTATTGGGAGAATGGGGGCTGAGAAAAATCAACTTGGGGAGGTGTGTGAGTCAAGCAAACAAGCAAAGAGATGAAAACTTGTATGGGAAGTTATAAAATTTTTGAGTAGTCAATGTTTTTTTGCATGAACAACAAAGAGAGAAAAAAATAGATCTTAGAGCTGGAGAAAGCATAGAGGGAAAATTCTTGAGCATGCCAGAGCATTTTGGAGATGAAGACCAAAGAGCTAGGTTGTCAGGCCTAAAGAGTGAACTATTCTGTGAGTTGCGATCTAACAAGTGTTTGTTGTTGTTTGTTAGTAGTTTTTTTACAGTGATTTTCCTTGAGTTCCCATTAGAGAGATTCTTGGTTACATGTACCAGAGAGATCCTCATAAATGAATGGGATGTCTAAGAGACTAATATCATTGAAGGGGTACATTCGTTGGGTTGGGCAGGTCGAGAGGAAGAGATTTGGTGGAAAATCGAGATAGCTATAGGAGAATACCAGTGTGTTGTAGGAACTTTTGAGTTGTGAGTGGATAGTGAGAGACCACCCTCTTTTCTTGATTGCTAGCCCCAACTTGAGGGTTACTTTCTATTGAGATTTGGAACAAAAATTGAATGGTTGGGTGGAAATTTTGTCCCAAGTAGCTAGTTGCACAATTGAATCGAAAGAAAAGTGTTTCGGCTTTTTATGTGTTGTATTTATGAGTTAAATTGTTGTGCATGAACTTTGTGTATGGGATTGATTTATATATTGTTGTAATAAGTTATTACCTACATTCATGAGTGATTTTATAATGTTGTAGATGCACTTAAGTAATGGTATCATCAATTGGTTAAATCTATTTGTAATTAGTAGCTAATAAGATACATGAAATTAGTTTACTTAAAATTTTAATTTTTTTATGAGTATTCTGCATGTAATGGACCTTAGCTGGATTGGGGAATGTTATAACACTCAAGTATAAATATAAGATCACTTGGATTGATCTATTTGGACAAAATATGGTGAATAATGAGGTATTAATATATGACACTATTATAATAATGTTTCTAAACTGTAATGGCTCAAATTCTATTAAAACTAAATTCATAAATAACATAGCAATTTGAAACCATTAATTGAAAAAAAGATACATATAGTACTCATGATTGCATAATTCACAAGAAGAAGCGAGTTGTGACAAAATTACCTAAGAGTTGAAAAAACCAACTTACTTACAATGCTATGAATGTCAAACCTTTGCGCTCCAGTATTTGATCCATCGTGTCACAATAGAGTGTGGGGAATGACTCGTGTCCCAACCAACCTCTCAGTTATCACGATTGAGAGCCTCCTCGAGCCCTCAATCAACTACCTATGTCAACTTTCAAGTCTTTCCATTAATTGCTCAAGGAAAAAGATGTCAATCTTTCTTTTTCACCTTCATTATATATATTTTTTCTTACCCATATGTGCAAGAAGTTCCATGCATGAGTTACACTTGTCATTAAACAATTAATCGTGTATTTTTTAACATTTTCTTAATTTAGCTTTCCTTTGATCCATTTTTTAGTAATTTATCTATTTTATTTTTCTTACTTTTCCTTTTATTATAATTTCTTATTTATTTATTATTATTCTTTTTAATTTAATTTATTATTATCTATTTATTATTTTAAGGTCACTTATTTATTTATTTATTATTATTATTATTATGGGGCATTATTTATTTATTTTGTCATGAACTTAATATTAATTATGTTTCTTATAGGATTTTATTTTCTCCCTATATCTTCCACAACACCCTCTACTGTAACTAGTATAAAAAACACCCAAGTGACTGCAATAGACATTAGAATTCCACATCACAACATCAAGAAAGAGAAAGTACTCTCTAGCTTTTCTTCTCAACTTTCAGAACCAAGATTAAAGCCTATAGATCTAACTGGAGATCTAAGACTCAAGACCTTATCTTCCCAAGTAGACATTCGCCATGGTACTCACATATGTTGGGTATGTGTTATATTCTTTTCCTCATGAAGTGTGTCGCATTTTTTGCCTCGTTTTTCATGTCACCTCGATTTATGTGTCCATTGTTGGGTGGTTTCTCAGAACATAGTTTTTGTTGATGGTTTTCTATTTCCAATTAAGGAATTAGGGTTGTTAAATAATCCAGGTCAT
Organism: Picea sitchensis; assembly: GCA_010110895.2. Classification (NCBI taxonomy): domain Eukaryota; kingdom Viridiplantae; phylum Streptophyta; class Pinopsida; order Pinales; family Pinaceae; genus Picea; species Picea sitchensis. The sequence goes on from SNQJ01S0095089.1 coordinate 23,403, forward strand.
TGGGTTAGGGTTTTGGATTTCATTGGCTCCTATATGTATATTGTATTGTAAACAATGTATCACAATGAATAAATATAGAATATGTTGGTTTTCCCGGTTTGGGTTTCCAGGGGAAAAATATTTGTGTAATGTGTGTATTTTCCATTATATCTTTTATGTTCTTTTAGTGAAAATCTATTTGCAGTAAAACATTGTACAAATTTAAAATCTACAACATACACTGGGCATCTTGAAAGGTTGACCTAAAATCCCTCCACAACTACTAGGTACAATCCCCAGACATCTAAATCCAATCCCACAACACCACCAACAAGTAATACTCCAACCCTTCTCCTGGAATTCAGAATTACAATTCCAATATAAGACACTCTCACAATCTCAAGATGGTCCCATGTCCCATTGAGAATTATACAAGGAAAAAATAACCATTGGCATAGGTTGGTTGATTGATTTTGTCCCCAGTGCATAAGGTGTTACTTTGTATATATACTTCTTCATAGGTATCATATCCCGTGATATCATCAAATAAACCGGCCCTCTCGGCCTACTGGTGGATTTTCCTAGCAACAACCACCTCACAAAATACAACCAATGCATTAGTTATAATTATAAAATCATCATCTTAAAAAATTAATTCCACAGGCTAACTCGCATGTTATCATGAGAATACATCATCATTGTCATCACCACATGCTCACTCAATTCATCACAATATGAATTACTATGATAAGATCATAACCTCAATATATCTTTATCAAATATATAGCATTGCATCAACATAGACAATATAACCACATAAAATCATATGTAAATACCATAGGGATATTAAGAAAGCATAACATCATGAACATAATAATTATCTCAACACATAACACATACAGAACAATAAAATGTCATAGACATTCTTATCATGATTCACCATCAAAATAAAGCCACTAGATTGCATGATTATATATACAGTGAATACAAGTTATCACATCTAATTCGAGAATTATCATCAAACATCCATTCCACACATTGATCTACTTGATCAAGTTTGTCATCCTAGGCTAACCACACAAAGGATCATTAATACTATGAGTACCACTTGATCATCTAGATAACGATTGCTTTTTATTATCAATTATTCTTCTTACAATAAGAAGGTTGATTGTTTAAATGATATGTACAGTCCCTATCATTATTCAAAAGTTTTCACATATTTTCCTTGTCTAAATACATTGTTGGTTTTTACATAAACCCCATCATCTAGAGCCACAAGATCTAGTCATGTAATATTTTCCACATAGTAAAACTTAGTGAATTTCAACACTATTCTATTATGGGTTGTACTAGTATGCCTTAAATCATTGATATTTAAATTCTCAATTTTGTATGTCTTTTTATCATTACCCAAGTTTCTTATGTCACCTTACATCTTTGGCTTACACATTCAATGACCACTATACACAATAGCATGTAAATACTCGATTGTCATTATTTAAGTTTTTTGTCATGATTAATCCACCTAAGGATTAATCCATCACATGGAATTGTCATTGTTCACACTTATAAGGATTATCTCTCCCAATCCAAATACACAACGAGTCATTGGAATATAAGCTTCTTACTCTTCATGCTAGGTTTTTCTCTTTCTCATCAATCACTAAGACTCAACCTACATAATCTATTTCCATTGCCTTTGAAGGTCTATAATTTGAGAAGTAGACAATTGTTATACTTTGAACATTCAAACATTTAAATATTTTCCTAGTCTATCACTTGTCACTCACCAATTATGAATTTTTATAACTTCMTATCATGATACTTTCAAATTATGTCGGTCTTCACTATGACCCTTACCAATCATCTTTAGTCATCATTCATGTTGTTATATCCATTCATCAATATCCTTAAGAGAGATTTTCACTTGGGGAAGACACCCTTACATAAATTTTCCTTGGGTTACATTTTCATAAATGTTCCCCTAGTGTTTCAATGCTATCCTTTAGGTATACACATTAAGGGAGTCGCCTGAGCTTTGATTAATTGATCTAATATGAACAATAACATATTGTTGTTATTTAGACTAAGAACCTTGCTAAACTTTCACTAATCTTGGAATGTGAGGAAAATATTGATAATTGACAATGCATATTGCTCACACTAATTAACATAAAAATAAGTGCATATAGATAACCTCCAGGTCAAGGTGACACTATTTCTTCCAAGTTGTTCGAGTTGTTTTATTTTCTTTTAATATCATTCTTCCCCTCTTGAATAAGTGACACCCTCAAAGAAATGTTGACCAAATATCCAAATGATCACTATAATTTGATCACACATATTTGCAAGCATTCAAATTTTGATTTCTTTGTTCTAGGAAATTTTGTTTTTATACAATCCTTTTACAACCCTTTTTATACTATTTTGATTTCTTTGTTATATGAAATTCTATTTCTATACAATATTTGTGCAACCCTTTTTATATGATCCTATAACATCCCTACCAATGGGTTTCCTTTTCCACAAAAATCAACATGCACCTAAGCTACGAAACATGGGGAAAACAACAAAATTAAAATAACAAAATTAAAACATCTTCACACTATTATCACACAAACTCGCACTTATTGAGATAAAGTCTGAAAGATCAAGTGAAATTCAGTGTAATTGAGAGGGAAGGTCATTTTCACCTCACCTACCCAATTTCACTTTAGGCTAACTCTTCCTTTGGCTCAAGGGGTGCTTCCCTAGGTTAAGATTGTTAGGATTTAGAGTAATGAAGCTCAAGGTGATGTGAAGAGTAAATCTAGGGGGAATGGTTTTGATAAGTTTTAGTTTATGAAAAATGATGGAGGGAATAGAGACCAATGTCTTTTCATTGGGATTATGGGGTCAAAATAGGATCTTTCTTGTGAGATGAAGGTAAGCTTTGGGTAAACCCTAAAGTATTCCACTACAAATTTAAGGTACTGGATTTCTTATGCAAAGCATAATATAATAACTTATGATGAATACCAACAGAAACAAAAAAATACAGAGAACAATAACACTAGAAATGATACCTTTATTGATAAAAATCCAAGTTCACTTGTCTCTTCTAGGGGGAAACCTCCGATAGAGTATTGTTCAGTTACAAAATAATTCTCAAGATAAAATTATTGATATTATGGTAGCTGCAGGAGGTATTTACCTCCACGTGTAAACCTAACAAGAATAGAATACTCCGGGAAGCAAGAAGAAACCCTAATGAATTGGCTAATAACCATAGAGGACTTGTCGGTTCAAGAAGATAATTTATATTAGGTTATTAGACTCCAAGAAAAGAAGTCGACTAGAAGAAATAATAATATACTGAACAGATAGATACCTAAAATGAGAAGTTGGCCCAGGCAGTTAGCCAGAATTACTATAAATACAGGAGGCCAGTCTTCATTCTAGAAGGCAATCTTAGAATTGCAGAGCAACACTTGTGCGCACTGCAGTGCCTAGTTTTGTGCGCAGGTTTGGAGGAGAGTTGTCGATGCAGCTGCTATAGCTAGTAATTATGTTTTGGCTTGGAATATCTCTTGGCTAGGGTTTGGACTATCTAATCAACTCTTGTTGGTGAGCTATCCTTGGGGAAAGGTGCGCTACCCTTTGTGTGGATATCTAGCCTAGGGTTTGCTTCCAGAGTGATTCTCTATCAAGGTTAAGGTGCTCGAAGGGTGGATTCAGCCTATGGTTGGGTGACAATAGAGATATTGTCAATGGTAAAATGAGCACATCCATTATATTCTAATAGGTTATGGGCCCACACCTCCTTCATTCAGTCTAACCAATGGAAGGAAACATAGCCGTAAGGATATTGAATTCGTTGAATAACTGTCGCTAGGGTTTCTAGCAGGAGCAGTCACCATAGCACTATCGTCGAGGTTACTAGCAGGTGTATTTACAAAAACCCTAATCCTGTTGTTGAGGAACCTTAAGTGAAGGGATTGACCCAATCTATGAATAGATCAGTGCACCCTAGCCTAGCGCATCTCCTAGTACTCTCAGCAAGCCAAGATGTGAAGTTTGATTTTTTGGTCAAATCTAGGGTTGACTAAGTCAAAGCAGCCATGACTTACTCTATCAAGTCAGAGAACAAGTTAGATGGAGCTTCTAACTTCATAGCATGGAAGATAAGGATTGACCTCATCCTTTCCAAGAATAAAGTGTTGGATATCGTGAAAGGAAAGATCATGAAACCAGAGTTTGAAGAAGGAAAAGAGAAGGAACCACAGAACGTTGCAGCTATGGAGAAGTTCAAAGACGGTGACATCAATGCCATGAGTATCATAGTGGACTCTATCAAATATCACTTGATACCCCACATCTCCCATCTTGAATCATTGAACAATATGTACGATGCCCTAACAAACCTCTTCTCAGTCAGAAACATTGGACAAGTAATGAGTCTAAAGAATGAGCTCTGTGACATAAAGATGAATGATGATGACAACATAACATCATACTTTGTGAGAATCTCTTAGTCAAGAGATCAACTACAAGCTATTGAAGAGATCGTTTCAGAGAAGGAATTGGTAAACATAGCACTCAATGGTCTTCCCAAGATATGGGATGCATTTTCCGCAAGCATGAACACAAGGAAGGAGTATCCTACATTTGAAGAACTTTGGACTTGCTTTTCTCAAGAAGAATCAAGGATCAATGCAAAAGAGAAACCCCAAAAGTAGTACGATGATCAAGCCTTTATAGAAACATTCAAGGTTTTTAGGAACAAAATAATTTTGGTTCAAGGAGGAAGCCAAATCAAGAGAAAGATATTTCAGAAATACAATGCTTCAACTGTCGAAGGTATGGTCACTACAAGAATTATTGTCCCAAGCTGAAGAAAATGAAGGAAAAACATGAAGCATCATTTGCCTAAGAAAAGGAACCTACAAAGAATACCAAGCAAGATGAAAGAGACTTCTTCTTCTGAAGGTTACAATACTCTTCTTAATTCTTGTACATATCTTGTTTGTATTGTATCTGTACATCTCTTGTATATCTATCTCTTGGAAGATAATGTGTTCCAAGAAGAACCATACATATGGAAAAACAACAAAATAAGGATTTCTATCATTATACAAGTTAGATCATACAAACCATGTGGAAGCTATTACAAGACAAGCCGAAATCAGAATCAATCTTGAAGAGACTTAGAAGAAGCAAAGACAAAAAGAAGTCAGCAATCAAGAGAAAATTGGAGAAAGACTTTTGACATTTTGTAGAAGACAACAAGGATTTCGACATAAGCATGGAATCTGTCAGATAGAGGGAGCCGATTATATGCACTCATACATAAAGCAAGGATTAGGAGGGAGCTCATCCTATGATCCATTGAATATGATGAAGTATATATCCATGATAGCAGCCATGGAAAATAGTACGTGTTCAGTTCAACCACAGAAGAAGACTTCTTCAAAGAAAAGCCTCTAAGTATCCCTGGTTGTCCATCGACATCTATGATCCTATGAGGAAAGAAAGAAATGGAATTTTTAGGGCATGGAATCTATAAGAAAGTCCATGAGCTAAAGAAAAACATCAGGAAGACCATGAATATTCCAAGAAAGAAAGAGAAGCCAGAACAACCAGTCATTTTATTAAGAATCACAAGATTACTAGCCTGATATGAACTCACTAAAAGAAATCAAGTAGAGGAACAAAAAGTTGTGGTGAAGAACAGTGTATATATGCAAGCAACACAAGATTCAGAACTAGGGGTTCTCCCAGATGGAAGGAGAAGAATATGATGATTACTTGTTCCAGTAAACTAGGCCTGCCTCTACATGATTCATTATATCATCTGCAATATCCATAGGTTGGAGTTCTACATTATATGAATGCAAAGAATTTTCTCCAAAGAAATTGAATAAAGAGTGTACGAAGAGAAACCTCAAGACTTTGAGGCATACCAGAAAGATAACCTTATGTGCAGATGGAAGAAGATAACATGGTGGAGAACCTCCAGTGCACAACAAAAGCGTGGTGAAGATTCTCTATAACAGATATATTATATCAGAATGATTACTCGGAAGATCAAGATGATGGATTGCCAATCCATGACAAAGATCTCATGATGACAGAAGAAGTGCCACATGGATATGTTCCAGTTTGACTCTTTCCACGATGTTGTGAGCTAGCAAGAGGAATCCAACAATGATATACTTTGTTGACTATATCTAAACCAGTGTTCCAGACTGAAGTGAATTTAAGATCAAGCATTACATTATCCATGATGAAGTCTAGAAAGGAGAAAGTGGTTCTCCAATACATATCTCCACAGATGAGCAGATAAGCAGACATTTTGGTAAAGGCTTCTGTTCAAAATGAAAGTGTTTGCGTACTCAAGTTGGAGCTCATGGAGATGACTTCATTATTGAAAAAGGAAGAGATGACTCCCAGGTTGGGAGGGAGCACTGATGTATTATTGATGGACAATCATTTTTTCAGTTCGAAGAATGGTCCAGGATGAGAAGATTCTTTTCAGTTCAGAAAGTGGATTGATATTTCTGACGGACAACGATTTCCCATTGTGGTTAACATGGGAAATAGTCCATATTGTTGATGTACCATAGACATTGACTTCCCATTTTGGTTAACATGGGGAGTGGTATAGAGAAGTCTCTCTTCTTGAGGGTTACTCAAGAAGACTAGCCCGCCTCACCGGACAACGATTTCTCATTATGGTTAACATGAGGAATGGTCTGTTTTGGAGGCTGGTATAGGACAGTCTTTTCCTCTTGTGGTTAATAGAGGAAATGGTCTGGACAATCATTCCTTAGGGTGTATTCATTCTCTCCAAGTTGCACTTTGTTTAGTAACGGAGGAATGGTCGAGGGTGCGGAATGGTCCAAGCTCAGCAATCAGGGACAGGCATTCCTTAGGGAAGATTCATTCTCTCTAGGTTACACTTTGTTTAGTGTCAGGGGAATGGCCCAAGGTGAGGAATGGTCCCAGCTCAGAAATCAGAACAATCATTCTTCCTTGTTTGAGAAGAAAAAGGCAGATAGCCTATCATTGATGTTCTACTATGAGGGAAGATATTCTTTCAAGATCTCACATATGTGAGTGAAATATTGGCCTAGATGATTTAGTTTATATCATAACATTGTTTCTATGCAAGTTGATATCAGATGATTGCTATGAATATTGTATGATAGTAGATGTATACTATTGTGGTGTATGTGTTCCATTGTTCGTGACTATAAGTTACTGATCAAGTACTTGTTTGCTACTTGGTGTGGTAGTGTATCACTGGATTGTAGTTATGTACTACTATGGATAGAAAAAAATTTGTTCTATTTTGTTTTGATTACCTTGAAGACTATCAATAGTTTGGTAAATGATTATCAGCCAGATAAATGATTAAAGGATAGAGATTTCCTAGACGAAAAATGGTTCAAAACATCTACTCTTCTAGGACATATGTCTTGATTAGAAGAATGTCTCTTGTATCACTCTGTTGTGTGAGTGACTTATCCATCATCATGTCTGATTACTCAAATGGAATATGGTTTCAAGATATGATGCATCTGATGACATCGATGGTGATGATGATGCTCATGATCTAGTCATGAGATAGTCTAGACGACTATGTTGATGCTACCGGGTGAATGGTATGTTTTGTGCTCAATACCATTACCTATAATACCTCCCTAACTAGGAGGGAGTGTTGATATTATGGTAGCTTTGGAAATTATTTAGATCCATGTGTAAACTTGATGAGAATAGAATACTATGGGAAGCAAGAAGAAACCCTAATGAGTTGGCTAATAACCATAGAAGACTTGTCAGCTCAAGAAGATAATTTATATTAGGTTATTAGCCTCCAAGAGAAGAATTCGGCCAGAAGAAATAATAATTTACTGAACAGACAGATACCCGGAATGAGAAGTCAACCCAGACAGTTAGCCATAATTACTATAAATACATGAGGCCAATCTTCATTCTAGTAGGTAGTCTCATAATTGCAGAGCAGCACTTGTGTGCATTGCAATGCCCAGTTTTGTGTACAGGTTTGGAGGAGAGCTGGTAGTGCAGTTGTTGCAGCTAGAGGTTATGTTTTGGCTTGGAATATCTCTTGGCTAGGGTTTGTACTATTTGATCAGCTCTTGTTGGTGTGCTATCCTTGGGGAAATGTGTGCTACCCTTTGTGTGGCTATCTGTCCTAGGGTTTGCTTCCTGAGTGATTCTCTATCAAGGTTAAGATGCTCGGAGGGTAGCTTTGGCCTATGGTTGCGTGACAACAGAGATATTTTCAATGGTAAAATGATCACATCCATTATATTCTAACAAAAACTTCCCCATGTCTTCTACTCTTACTTATACTAATTCTATCTTCAAAGAACATTCTAAAGGAAGATCTTTCTAGAAGCAAAAACTTCTATTAAGTCTTATTACATTAGACTTGTTTACATTATTCATAGGCCTTATTTACTAATGTCGGCCTTTATTACATATAAAAAATATTATTCTACCTATGT